>JAODLI010034519.1:0-18992 GCA_027575585.1 Percopsis omiscomaycus | reverse complement strand
CCCCAGCTGAACTCCTTACAGACGGAAAACACGACTCTGCGATGGCAGACCCCCGGTGGAGCCCAGCACCACCAGGAGTGCTCTGGCCGCCCCTCGACGCGCGGCGGCCGCCCTATGTCGATGTACGAGACGGGCTCCAGTTTGAGGCCGTACCCCCACAGAGGCGAACCCCCCCGGCATGAGGACGGGCTCATTTTACAGCCCCTCCCCACCAACGTGAGTAGGGCAGTGGGAAGATTAAGCAACGACGTGCCCAGGGTTCCCATGGTCATGAAACTTCTAGAGAATAGAAAATGGAAATAAATTGTTCATGCGTCATTTCAGCCTGGAAATTAACTTTAATTTTCCAGTCCTGCGAAAGTCCTGAAAAATGATTACTTAATTTAAAAAAAAACACTGTCAATAAACTCAAAACATTTAATACAAATAAGTAAATAAAACGGGTACAGATTGGATACCCACCATAAGCTAGCACAACTGTCAACATGCGCGACAAATGCATTTTTAATAACCTAAATCATGGAAAAGTTACAGGGAATCAGTGTTGGAAGAAATGACTGGGAACCCCATGTGTCTGGTACATAAGGCCGGTGTCGTGATCATCAAGTAGACGTGTATTCAACTTGGTCTGAACCCCTTTTCTAGATTGGGAGGGGTCCTTTGGGGACGGCAGCTTCCTCCCTCCCTGCCTTCCCCTCCTCCCTATCCTGGTCGCGGGATGAGAGATCTCGAAGGGTTAAGTACTGAAGCTCAGAGGCAGTTCCGGTGGGCTGGGGTGGGCTGGGTGGGAGAGCATCTCTGTTTGCTTGTTCCGATACTTTCTTCCCTGCTCACCGCTGTCCTTTGACTGCTGTTACACTGCTGTTACACTGCTGTTACACTGCCTCTCACGCAGAGGTGGGCCAACCAGGTCCAGGTATTTGCTCAGTACCACAGCTCTCCAGCAGGGGAAGCCTGCCTAGCGTATGCCCGGCGGAGCAGGTAACTTGGGTTAGCACTTGTACTTTCTGGACCTGGTTTGTCCACTGCTGCCCTCTCGGCATAGCCTGGCCACCTGCATGCACACTGTGCATCTGCTGTGTTCAGTGACCTGAGCTTCCCAAGCCTGGACACAGGCCGACCACTCCTGGCCAGCAGGACAAACAAGGACGGCCACAGGCTGCTTCACACTCTCCAATGTGAGCTGTCTCAGAAGTTCATTACCATAACAATTACATACATACATTGTCGGTTTGAACAAATAAATGCAACATGATAGGATATACCACAGGTCTTTATTACATGTGTGTCATTCTTGACATTTCCTGTCTACCATTTGCCATTCCAGATATAGTAGTTATAAATAGTTAGTTTATCTGTCAAACTTGTTCTGTGGCGGTGTTATCGTAGGTGTAAAGCCACCTGTAAGAACATCAAACACAGAGGGTTATTATGGTGAGTCATGGACATTGGTTCAGCTCCTATGTGACTGCAGGAATCCTTCAGGTTCTACTAATGGCATCTACAGCTGTACTGTAATTTTACGCTCAAAATAACCAGACTGGTGTAAAATCTCCTCCTTTTTTTTCTCTTTTCTTTGCCAGAATGCTTCAAAAACCAAACCAAGTCTAATAGTGTGAAACATGGCTTTTGTGTCAGAAGTGCATGATTCTGATTTGGCTTCATCTGTTACCTTACTCTGGACACAGCTACAGGGTATGGCCTGTCCCAGCGCTGTGGGGATTGTTGCGTGGTACTAATTGGCTCTTTGTTTTTGTTTGTGTCTTGTTACAGGGCTGTAGTCTGGAAGGACATGGAAGGAGTGCCATGCTGGAAAAAGACTATGCCACCCCCAATCACTCAGAACGGGAGGAGGCTGGGTGAGAAGACATTAGATCTAAATCTACGTGTGTAAATCCAGAGACATTATAGAAGAGACATAGAGCCACTTAAAGAATCCTGAATAGAACTCTATGGGAGAAGTCCTTACTGCCAAAGATGGCGGTTGTATGCACATATCTTTTTAAACCTTATTTTGGGGCAAAGTTGCCCGACTTTTTTTAATCAGATTTGACTGGTGATTGTATACACGCAGGTTGTATGTCCTGTTGACCATTTTAAAGTGCAGTTAAGGCTCTCTCCCCATTCATTTAGATAGGGCCCTGGTCTTGTTAGACCGAAACAACTGCCCGCAGGCGTTACTAAGATGGCTGCCGAGTGGCCAGACTTGCCTGTAAGAACTTTGGTAAAGCCCACGGTATACTTCAGACGACTAGTATCTTACAGGGTCTTGCACTACGGCGCTACACGCGCTAAAACCCAAATAACGAAGAAGAACCAGTAAATAATAGAAAACGACATCATTATCTATCTTAATCATGTCGCGCAGGCCTGCTGTGTTCTGCGAGGCAGGGGATCCGGATGAGGAAGGGGAGGCAGACGACACCCTGCCCTGCACTGAAGACGTCATCTGTAAGACGGAGCAGATCACCAAGAACATCCAGGAGCTCCTGAGGGCCGCCCAGGAGAATAAACATGAAAGGTAGGCATTCGTCAGATGGTGTCGTGAGGCCCCGTCCCTTCCATGTCTCTGCATTTTTGTCTTTTGAGTATTTATTCACTCGTCTTTTCATGTCTTTAGTTAGTACAGAGATGTTGTGTGAATAGTTACAAATGGAAACCTCCCCTCACATAAAATCACCCTTTTCAAAGTTATATGTAGTAAAATGTCATTTGTAATTGGGTTAAATAGTGTAAATAGTCACTTACTTTTAATGTTCCATCCTCAGACAGAGGAGGTAGTTAGATGCAGTAGATGGATTGATTGCTTTATTGTCCTTCTACAGGATATTTGTTGTCACAGTTTGTACATACCTTAACACATAACACCCTCGCCTGTGGTGTGTGTTTACTCGGGTGGGGTGGGTGGGGCAAACACAGCTGGTAGGAAACGCAGACAACGTTATCAAACATTCTCCAGAGGGATGACACATATACACAGAGTTGTGAATGCATTTTCCTCAGGTTTATGTGCACCGGTATTACTATTTGTTTGTTTGTTTGCCTCCTTGTGTAGCTTGCAGAATAATGCAGTGTACATTAGCTACTGAAATGCACTCCTCCATTAATGCAAGAAGTACTCTGGCCTTAAAATCTTTATTTCCTCTCTCATTTTCCTCATGTACACTTAGTATGTGGATTGTACTTGTCAATAGATTGTAGACTAGACTATAATTGTTATTGATGACGTTTCAGAGTAATTCATGTAATAATAGTGAGATGCTAACTGTCTTAACATTCTCTGCAACACGACTTCAAATTATTTATTTCCTTGGGAGAGTGTCTTGAGTAGTGTTCCTCTAGCATGTAGTGTTCTCTCTTCCATAAAGCCTCTTGTTCTCCCATGATTCAGCTTCCTGCCGTGCTCGGAGAGGATCCGCATGGCTGTGAGGGAGATGGCCACGCTGTTCCCCAAGGTAAACCTACTCCTATCAGCCTTGCTGCCCCTGCCCTGTGAACTTGAGGGCTTTACAGTTGATGTGGTAAACAACCAAGAGGAATCTGACATGGCTGGTCGAGACTAGTTGGCCCCCCATATTAAAATACAGATTCTTCTCTCTACACACCCCTGCCCACTAGCACAAACAAAGTAGGCCTGATGCACCACAGTGTAGGAGTTACTTACTGACATTATTCTCAGACTTTTTCAAATCAAGACCGCCTCAAAGAAGTTATTCATGGCTCGTGGCCCTCCCACACAGTTATGAATCATATACAGTGTATATACTATACGCTTTTAAGATAATACATCTATAAATAAGACCTCTAACGCACATGGTGACTTATCAGACCCCAGCATTCAATCATACTTTTTTGATGGTACATTTGATACACAAAAACGGAATGCTTTACTTGGGAGCAGGTAAAATAGGAATAAAGAATAGATGGAGAATGATTAGTAAAATAAGCACAATAAAAGACAGACGGGTCATAATTTATAAAATGAACAAATGCAAACAAGAGCAACTGTCCCAAATGAAGAACCACTCTCCTTCCTGTCTTTGCTCCGTCCCTCCCAGAAGCCGTCCTTGGAGGCGGTGCGAGCGCCCCTGTGCCTGCTCACGTCCAGCGCCGGGCGGCTTCACGTCGAGTGCCACAAAGCCACGGCGCACACCCCGTGTCCGTCCGACGCGCAGCTGGTCACCCAGCAGGTCATCCAGTGCGCCTACGACATCGCCAAAGCTGCCAAGCAACTTGTCACCGTGACGACCAAAGAAAACAACAACTAACTAACAACCAACGAAACCCAAAGGCTTATTTGACAAATTCACAATGTATCGTCAATGTTAAGCTAATCAGTGTTACCATTCATATTTTAGGCTAGTCGCCCTCTGTGTGCCCAGGTGCTTAACGATGCATTCCTTGTGTTTATGTAGCCGCGCATTTGTATGTGCGCACGAGCGTGTGCATATATGTGTGCGCGCGGCGGGGGAGAGAGAGGGGTGTATTGTGGGAAAGAATGAATCAAGATTTGTCTTAAGGTGATCAATATTGCAGCCTGCCTTATCTGATGACAAAAAATACAATAGTTTCATCCTTGCAATATTTCAATGCAGGTGCAATGCTTTATTGTGTGTGTCTCCCTTTTGCATTTAATGTTTCTTTGTAGTGCTTTGTTTTATTTTGCGTCAGTTAATATTACGCATTCGATTGAAAAACCATTGTGGTCTTGGCAAATATAGTCTACAGAAAGCACAAGGATGTTTGAGAAAGTAGATTCTACTATAGAATCACAAGTGTCCAATATAATTTAATTTGTACTGTTAGGCTGTTTTTGCAGGTACAATGTTAAAGCCATACCTCCAATATTTGTGTATCTTTAGTTTAAACATCCTGTGAGTATGCAAATGTGAAAATATCTATCCATATAAATCTGTATTCAAATTATCAAAATGCTATTCTATTTATAAACTATCTCATACCTCTAACAAAATGTCAACATTTATTTTCCTAAAACAAATGTTTAACGTGTTGTTTCTTGGTCCATATTGTGTTTACGTTTTTGTATTATCTCCACCAGCAATTCCTTGTGGGATTAATTTGTGATATATGTGTAGCTGGTGTTTTAACCCCTGGTTATTCCTGTTCTATAGTGGCCAGACATTAAATAGTAAGAATTTTGATGGTTTCCTGGAGAAGGGGGTGTTTTCTATTGTGTCATTGAGTGTCCTGTAAGAACGACACAAGCCTAGTATTTTCCATAATACTTTTACCTTTGTGGTTGAAAACAATCCTTACCTTTATGTAATAAAGAATAATTAATAACCCAAACGGCCCATTTCTGCGTCTGTTGTCTGTATTCGTCAATACCACACATTTTAATTGTTATACTTTCTTGTTTTGAGTCACACCATTTATGATAATAAATAATTTTAATTAAAATGAAGGGCAATATTTACACTATCAACTCCGACACCCGATACCCCTCCCCTACTCCCACCTGTTGAATAGACGAAACATAAGCCCCGCCCATACGAGGCTAGTAAGTTCCGGGTTCTTTAAACCGAAAGCCATCCGCTACTACTAGGTTATTACGAGGTGGTGTGAACAATGTCTCTCTTGTTGGAGAACCAGTTCAAAGAGGTACCAGCGGATAATGTATTAGATACAAAGTTGTTTTTGGAGTCCGTGTCCTATCTTCCACCTTTCTTTGGTAAGTAGCCTACAATTCGATATGGAACTGTTACCTGGGAAACACGATACTCCACGGTGGCCGATACAGTATGTGATGCATTTCACTTGTTGATTTCTTAATGGTATGATCGACTGATTTATTCAGAACTTATATTCTTTTGTTGTTATTTAGCTACAGAGTCTACAGAGGTACCCGCCCTCTACTGTAAATGTATGCTTTTGTGTCAGCTTTAGTGTGGGTCTGCATTGTGACTTGTGAATAGAACCCTTCTTGACTGGCCTGACATGAAACATTTATTGTATTCTTCCCAGTGGTTGAGAATGATTTCTATTTTTCTCTACCAACCAAGAGTGCATAACCCCTGCCCTGAGGATTTGTGTGATAATCACACAAATCCATCATTCATATTTATTAACCTTTGTCTCAAATGTCTGTTTCCCTTTCAGACTGCCTAGGGTCCAAAGTGTTTGCTCCCATCAAATCAGACATTTCTGGCAATATAACGGTAATCTATCCATCCATCCATTTTACATCTGATTTGGTTTGTTTAATAATACGCTGAATACGCTGATAAGTGAATACATGGTAATTCCACCACCAACATGTTGACTTTCAGAAAATCAAGGGCGTTTATGAGAAGGACCCTGTGAAATATGCCACCCTGCAGCAGATACTGGAATGCGAGAGAGAGGCACATGGAACAGAGTGGCCTAAAGTTGGAGCTACGTTAGCTCTAATGTGGCTGAAGAGGTTAGTTAGTACCCACTGCGGGGGGGGGGGGTGCACAATATCGATATTCTTTACTTTAAAATGCTGCTGAATTTTAGTTAAACCCACATGCTAATGTTCGGTCGACACAAATTAATCCATTCTTCATGGACCTGCTTTTTCCTTCCACCATTGCATTTTCAACGTGTCTATAAAGCTGGTTGACATCTCTACAAGTTGTATGTATTCTAAAGTTACTCCAGTTTGCAAGATCAAATTGTTGTACTGTTTTTGAGATTTTGAGATGTATTTACATTTTGGATTATACATTTAAATATAGCCTTAATTAAATCCTACAACAACAAACAACGTGAGCAATGTGAGAAGAATACATACTACCAGCCGAGATGGCGAACAGCTTTGTTGACAAGGTTTAAGTTTGTTTTTGAGAAGAAATGAAAGTGAATGGTGGATCAAGGGCGGGATGACTTTATTTGGATGTAAGGAAGCTACAGGCACGCTGACCTAGAGACTCTTG
This sequence comes from Percopsis omiscomaycus, assembly GCA_027575585.1. Taxonomy (NCBI): domain Eukaryota; kingdom Metazoa; phylum Chordata; class Actinopteri; order Percopsiformes; family Percopsidae; genus Percopsis; species Percopsis omiscomaycus. Next base: position 12,072 of record JAODLI010034519.1, on the reverse strand, counting down.
CTATTGGCTGAATCCAAAGAGACGTTTTATTTTGCTTGTGATTTCTGGTGCAGGGGGCTCCGCTTCATTCAGATACTGCTGCAGAGCTTGGCAGATGGAGACATGGATGAAAACAACCCCAACCTGATCCGTGTCAACATTACCAAAGCTTACGAACAGGCACTGAAGAAATATCACGGCTGGATTGTCCAGAAGATTTTCAAGGTAAGAGGAACACAATTATACTGTTTATCTGCAAACACATAAAGTATTCATATTATTCTGAATTATGTCGGTAATCTGAATGTGAATATTCGACATAATAGTGGAATATTCACAGGAAAATAGTGTGCATGTGTGCATGTAAACCTAGTTTGAATATTACACATTTCTGACTGGTTTCTGCACTGCAGGCGGCGTTGATCGCTGCCCCCTACAGGTCAGACTTCATCAAGGCTCTGTCCAAGGGTGAGCAGGTCACAGAGGAGGACTGTTTGGCAAGCGTGCGCCAGTTTCTGGTCAATTACACGGCGACAGTGGACACCATTTACGAGATGTACATTAGTCTCAACGCAGAGCTTGACTATACTGTATGATGTCACCGACCGCAGACCTGCATGGTTTGTTCCTCACAACCGTCTTCCTCTCAGGTGGCATTATAGTGCATTTGAGTGGTTCTTCTTGTGCCTTTTATTCCATTAAGTGTGGTATTTATTATTGTACGAATATAATTCCTGCCTAAATATAAATATATGTGTTGTTAAAATGGTGTATAGTATAAAGAAGTGAATGGTCTGAAGTGGATGGATATGCAGGATATATGTGGTGGTGTAACTGTTTTTATGGATTTATCTTGTATTTGTTGTATGCTTCCCTGCATACAACACTTACGTGGCCTTAACAATTGTTATTTTTAGGAATAACAAAACGTGTTTTGCTTTAAATTAAAATCTGTTGTGTCCTTGACACCCCTGCCTTTAACATACTACAGCACAAGATTATTTATTCTGTAGCCTCAGACAGGAAACCCACTAGTAACTGGAAATGTTAGCATCTAGTGTAGGTTCCTTATTGATTACTGTAATTAGTGCCTTGCGTTTGACTGGAAAAATCAATGTTGAGTCAAACCTGTGTGTTACATGCAATGCCTGTTACATGCAATGCCTCCATCACCAGGCTGTATTTACCATCTGCTCTTTTTTTGTATACAAAGCAAAAGTTACTAGAATTTCGACCCTTGTTTTCGTTAGCCTATAATGGTGGAGCTTGTAGTTGGAAGGAATGTTTAGCATTTTACGTACAAACTCTTACACAATCCTAATTGTGAAAAAATGTACCATTTCATTATGTCTACGGGCCTCTGCAGACATTTGTGGATTCTGGTGATACGATCAAATACGAACGATCAAATGTGGTTTTCTTTTTTACCATAAGATGACAAACCTTGTTTGCAACTTTTTGTGAATAAAATCAGATTGAATGATTTTTCACAACAAGGCCATGTCTTTCCTCTAGGTGGCAACATTTACTTTATTTTACATCCAGATTGAGTGTGAAGGTGTTTAATTTAATTTCCCAAAAGAGGACTTACAGGATAATGCTTGCTATTTTTTACTTTGACCTAATTTCCATCTTTTCCTAATTATGTTAATGGCCTCTGACGAAAAAAAAAAATCTTTAATTGCTTCATTATAGCATAGTCATTTGCCAGCGCAGGCTTGTCTTGATTACAGCCCTAAAGGGCAATTGCTCTTCCACCAAGATCAATCCTAAACTCACCCCAAACTTACCTAAACAGTCATTTTTTCAAGCTGCTGGTATTAAAATAGAGCTGGTTAGCTGTATGGGACAAATAAATGAATCAACTAGTTCCTTGGTATCCAGTAGGAATTCAGTTGTTAACATGGACATATGTTTGAGATGTTTAGGTAGCCCCTGAAATTGAAGCTTCCCTTAAGCTTTTTGAATGGGGGAGAACTGGTGAACAATGCTGTCATTTGTCCAAACACCAGCAGTAACTGGAGGAAGATTCTGGCTTTTCATCATCTCTCCTAATCCCCGGCCCAGCCCTCAGCCCATCGTATGCCTGTTTATCTTGCCTGTGTCCTGAGCTGCTGCAGGCAAGAGTGGCTCCGGTCCTGCTCCCAGAGGAACCAGATGAGAGCTTCTAATCTGCTCCGAGTGGGGAGCAGAGGAGCCGGGCTGTAATCCTGCAGGTTTATCAGCCTGCTAGCCTGGACAGCCCGGTGGGCAGGAAGGAAAGGCCCCCGAGCAACACCAGGATACAACAGGCCCAAAGACAGAAACTCAATTATAACAGAGCTCAATGACAAACCTGCCCGCTACCCTGCCAGACTACCGTCGCATAACTTAAAAAAATGAGCTATTTGCACTGATGTCATTAGGCTTAATGCCAACAGTCACACTAGCTTGGTCATTTCGTTTTGTACACGACCGTGCCACAAAAGTGTGCATTTGTCTGTATGTGGCTGGTGCAGGCATTCCAACAGCAATCCCATCTGAGGACTGACGTATGTAAAATAGGCCAGTTTAAATTAAACAAAACAAAGGCTGTGGGCACGCCTTCAAAGGCTTACCGTAGCATCTGGGGAACAGCAAGGCCATTCCTGAATAATGGGATGATATATTATCAAAAGTAATATATTCCTGCACATTTTATTCCAAGCGGGCATTTTCATACAGCAATGCAGAAACACAGCTGTGGGGGGAGCATATATTCTCATTTCCATATATATGATTCATTTTGAGGTTTAGTGGCATCGATGCTGAGCCAGTGCCATTCATTCGATAATAATAGAGTCACTGTGGTGACAAAATTACCCCCCACCAATATTAGGAAAAACACAGTTGTGGAGGAAGTGGCAGGCCAATGTAATCCACATGGTACGGATTACCTTACAGCATGCAATATACATGGCAACCCAAATGAAAGAATGTTTATAATTACGACTATATTTGCGTCTGAATCCACAGTGAATAATCCTCATGTCATCATATCTCATCTTCCCTCCCCTCAGAGCTCACTAAACCTTTGTCACTAACACTTGATGCATGCCTACATGATGTAGAAAACTGTATATGTATTGATAAAGTTAAAGATAAAAACATTTAGGGGCAGATTTACAAAATTCGATTTAATTTCATTAAGAATAGGCAAAGTGGACTAGGGTTTCGGGGTCATATACAGTACATTGCAAATGTAGTTATTTTAAACATCATACTCTATTAAGAGGACCGACATGTTCATATATAATAATTGCACTTTATAATCATGAAGACAGTCATTGAACCGGTAAATATAAATAAATAGTATTAATGAACCAGTGCAGACATATAAAGGTACTACTCGTTCATACTGTACATACAGCTCATCAGGTATATAGCCCTAAAAAAGAAGGTATTGTCAAGGATTGAGGTGTCTTGCTTTCCAGTGTGGCACTCTGTACACCCAGGTACTACCAAACAGTGATCGCACAGTTCCAGAGATAATTTGGACAAGAAAGAAAATTGGAAAATATCTCCTGACAAAAAGAAATAACCAAATCAAATCACATCCCGTATGGCCTACATGCCACAGCACTGACTTGTACTGGTATGTGTGATACTCCACAGTACTTTGCTTGGGAAATATTCCATTAACTTAATTAAATTACATTAAATGACTTCCAACTTCATCATAACTGTAAAACGTAATCCTCCCACGTTTCAAAGGAACTCATTTCAAACCGACATCAAACAACGGCCGGGAGATTTGCCACATTCCTCGGCGCATACACTGGGTAACAAAAGAAAACACAATCAATAAGAAAACAGCAAATGACAAATAGTTAAATTAATAATCAGCAGCAACAACTTATTTGATGGCAAAAAAATAAAAAGCTAGAACATATTCACATTTTTCAGAAACTAAAACAAAAACTATTGCTAGAAAACCTTGCTATATTTCATTTATAAACATTATGCAAGTAGGAGAAATAAGAAAGACCATGAAGTCTGAATTCATTCCCTTTTTTCCCCATAGACAATTACATTGTTTTCCTCTTATGGTGGACTAGAGAAATACCTTTCTATGGTTTCAAAAAAACAAACAAACAAAAGAGCCATTCAAATGATGGCTGATTCTGTCTTGGCATACAGTAACAGTATTGAGTAAAACTGTCACAATTAGCAGGCAAATCTGATGAAAAAACATCTAACCCGTTAGTCGTGATTATCATTTAACCGTTCATGTGTACTGTATTACATAAAACTCCACAAATACATGCACAAACTCTCATCCTAGAATGGGCGAGCTCAGCACTCAAGTCAGCAGTTCCCCCCGCTGCAAGATAATATTCTTTTTCATCATAATATCTAATCTACTTTTATTACCTTTAATAAAATGTGTATATTTTTATATGTCATTATCTTGGCCGGTATGTGCGGGACAACATTTGTGCGGAAAAAGTTGTACATAGTTTAGCACTTCTTTTCGGGGGTGTCGTGGGTCAAAACAGCCTGGTACAACCATCATGTGATTTTTCAAGCTTTGCTGCTATGATTAGCTTCACGTTGCACATCAGTCTGGGAAGTCTCAATTGAATGGCTTGTCAGTGGTTGTCATCGCTCTGATTGGTTGAAGGTTGATTGACACCTATCAGCACAGCCTCTATGGCGAGGGTTTTGAATAGAGAGTGTCCAGACTGATTCGTAGAGCAGAAACAAATCGTGGAGCCTGGAAAAATCAGGCCGGCTTTACCAGGCTATCGCTCCCTTTGAGAACCGCATGCTCTAAAACAATGCAATTCCCTCCATCCGAGTCCTATTGAATGTTTCTTTTGCCCGGGCCGTGTTGTGGGGCAGCGCCATCTCTTATCTGTAAACAGGGAGCTGGATGTGGGCCTTCTGGTGGCTCTCCAGTAGCTGAGGAAGCCCCAAGGCTTGGTATCCACGGCCCAGCATGCGCTCTTTGATGCAGGGAGGCTGGATCTCGCTGATCAGGCACTCCAGAGACTGCAGGCTGCTGCTGAGCGCTGAGGCATGGCACAGACTCGAACTGGGCAGCCCACAGCAGAGGATTTGGTCTGTGCTGTAGGCCTGGGGGGGGGGAGGGATGTAGATCTGGGGCTGTTGATGCTGTGGTTGGTGGCGGTGGGGATGGTGGTTTGGGTGGGGGTGAGGGAGGGGGTTGGAAAGCCCCATGTCTCTAGGCCGTCCCATACAGGAACCAGCCCCCAGCTCCTGAGAGGTATAACAGTCGCTGTCCCAGGGAGGAGCGAAGTAGTGTCCCACAGAGAAGCCCCCGTGCACGGCGGCACAGTTCAGAGTGGTGGGGCTGACCCGCTCCCGGGCGGGGCGTCCCGGGCTGGGCGGGTGCGGCCGGTACGGTGGCTGTGCAGAGCACGCCAGCGGGCGGTTGGCTTCGGGGGACCCAGAGCTGGTGTACATCCTCAGATGGTGGTGGCTCTGCTGCTGCTGTGCCTGGACGTGGTGCTGGCCTTTGTGCTGCCAGACGCCGCCGTACCCGCCCTGAGCCACGCCGGCACTCTGGCTGGGCAGCACGGCCCCCGAGAACGCCAGGCTGCTCCGCGGCGGGGGGGGCGCCGCCCCCAGGGAGAAGCCGGACCCGCAGCCGGCCACGGCCGCCACGGCTCGGGCCTCCCCTCCCGGATGCAAGGCCTGGCTGTTGGAGTTCACCTGCCTCAGTCTGTGCACGTCGGCCTGGGGGGCCTGGCTTTGACCTGCCATCATGGTACCAGATGAAAGCGTCTCATTAGGCATGTCGGGGGGCTTACAGGAGATTGTGTGATAGGTCTTGTGTTTGGCAGCTGTGTAGCTGTTATTAAGGGGATTATTATTATTATTATTATTATTATTATCATACGGTGCTCCTGCACTCTGGGTACGTGCCTTCTTAGTCCTTTTGCCTTCGGGGTTTTTCACCACGCCTTTCAGCACCACAGGGGAGTTGACTACAGCTAGCAGGCCTAGGTGCCCTCCTGAGTACGCGTGGGAACAGGGGCTGTAGCGGTGGCCGGTGGTGTCTAACCCGTTCACCGTCCTGCTCAGCTGCTTGTGCTGCGGCACCCGGATGTTGGACGGAAAGATTTTGATGGACAGCGGGCTGTTGCCCGTCTTCTGGGCGAAGGCGTCTAACTCGGCTGGAGACGGGTACCGAGGCGCCATGAAGGCTGGATCACCTGAAACAAACAGATCTTATTCATCTACTGAGCCGTCACCACAAGCTTAGGGTCCAATTAAAGAAAGGGACCGGAAAGTTTAATTAAACTGCATTTAGGTTCAGCATAATTTGCAAGTGCAAAAACCATTCATTCATATTATATTATAAAACACATCTTAAAGCGAGGTCATTTTGGATGGAGCTCTAGACTGTCTGGGCGTGTAGAGACACCGCTTGATTCACATCTCCCTGTGGTTTGATTGGTTCATTTCAGGATGCAGTTTGCTGATGCCAACATACTGTAGCTCCACACAGCTTTAATCCGGTACCAAGAGAAACATGAACCCCGACAAAATGAATACTATTAATAAATTGGAATTAAATCACATCGCTATTAAATGACATTTTGGATTTGTACTTCATTGGACATTTTCATTGGTTTAGCTTTCCAGGCACTGCATTTCCAATTGTCTTTCCTCTTTTTTGTTGAACCCAGTAATTATTAATGATAAATATAATCATACGCATCTTTTTTTAGGGTCTCTTAGGGAATGAGAAACCTCCAGCTGTGTTTGATCAGAACTCAAGGAAATTATTCCAGACTTATTACAGCCCAGAATCAGATTATCCTGGGAAACCAGCGAGAGGAACAGCATTAAACGGGAAGGGAAAGGAGATCATTTTACCACCACAGCTTGAATAGGAGTCAGGTGACCTTTAGTCATTAAACCATTACAGATAAAAGGTGAAAACATATTCTGCTAAATGGAAGAACATGTCAGTGATGCCCAAGAGCTCTGTGTCTTAGGAAAAACTCATCCACACACCTGCTGCGGTCCTGCTTGAGGTTCTCAGAGTCTACCTGTGAAAACCGGATTCTCTTCATCCTTTTATGAACCTTAAGTAACTCTAATGTAATAGGCCTGGATCTTAAAGTGTGTGGAGAAATCACCAAGTAACCTCTATTGAATCCTGTATGGGAAAGCCGAGAGGACAAACCAAGATTGTATTTAAACACCATTATTCAGGCAATTTCATGGCTGCTTAACTCGCAGTGACAAAGGAGAGGTGGAAAAGGGTCTCCATTTAAAAGCAATAAATCACCTGGACAAAAGTACCCTCCAGAACAACAAGGTCTTGTAGAGTTCCCGACATGAAACGCAAAAGTGCCACAATTAACCTAGATTACACTCCAGTCAACAGAAATCACAGCATCTGGGGACATAGGGCTGTAATCTGCAATAAAAGGAAGGGGGCATAAAACAAAATAACAGCAACAACAACAACAACAACAAAAAAACAAAAAACATTTTCAATAACAAAACCTAGTTGAGCTATGCACAGGAGAGCACACCTGTTGCCATTCCAAATTGATTTGGGAGTTCATTTCATTTCGGGCCCAGAAAAAGCCTCCAACTGTGAAAATGATTCAATCTACAAGATCCGTCTCCGAAGGAAATAAATTGGGTGTTTAAAATGGAGGAAAGTGGGTAGGTGGAAGGTTCCACCCATCCTACACTGTCTCAGCGGAGCTGCAGAAACGGCACAATGCAGCCATGAGGAAATATAATAAGTTTTCATAGAACTGTTGCAACATAACAGAATTTAATCAGGTATACTGGTCTATATTCTCAACGGTGCGTCCCTCTTATCCAGAATGACATTTTAACTGCTGTAACATATTTTCATTATTAACCACCACATGCACTAGTAGAGCTAAAAAAAAGAGATTATTTTCTGCCCGGGATCATCTGATCCACACAATGAAACCAATTAAAGAGTGGCATTAGTGCCATTCCATGGTCAGCACATTGTGTGTTTAGCCTTTAGCACTGAACTTGGGTTTGCTGTTCGGTAAACACTCCAAATGGCTTTGAATGCCAGCTTGTCTTCAAAGGAAGTCTAGCTTTGAAAGGCCAGAGATTACAGTCCTGCCAAGAGCACGGAGACACGTCACAGCTGTGCCACCCAGTGCAGCTGGCCTGAGACTGAAACAGCATTGTCTACTTTCTAGAGTAGACAATGGGCCTTTCTAGAATTCATGTATCTATGAATTTATTACCACGGCGATTGGTAGTGTAATGACAAGGGCACTCGGCGCCGATCTCGAAAAATACCTCACGAGCTGCCAAATAACATGTACTGTAATTAACACCACGGCCAGGCACAAGTTTAACCCTTTAATTGAAAACCAAGACACTAGCTGGATATCCCTTCAGCCAACCAACTGTGAAAGTAAAGAAAATAATACTGCATATTAACCAAAAATATTCTTAAGTCTTCATACCTATGTAACCTTTGTTACGTGCATTATCGTTTGTTTGCACTGTACACTTCAACTACTTAACCTAAACATAACAATAAACCTTCGGGTTGGAACTAAAAAGAAAAAGTTGAATCAAGTTCATAAATTATAAAAGCATATCTTGAAGGGCTGAAAACAAGATACATAGACATGTTGGAGTAATAACTCGTGTTTTACAATGCATAACATTTTGCCAACTTTGTGCCTATTCACACCTAGTCAAAATCAGGCAACCAGACTTCTTGACAATCAAGATGTCCTTCACCAAATATACCAACGCTCACTTGGCAAGCTTGGCTGAGGACATCATGCAGTGCCCACAAATGTATACCACTTGACTTTTTAAGCGGCTTTTCATCTGGGCTTTGTGCCACAAGTGACTGAGCAAGTACGTTATGAGGGATTGGAAAGCATGTTTGTGAAGTAGACCTCCGACAACATCTGCCGGGTGACATTGATGTGTGATGAACCGCAGGCATCCACAGTGATATTCCCTGACGCGCTTGCTAGTTAGCCTTCAAACGTGTCTTTTAGACACCCCGCGCCTTAAAGGGAGCTCCAGGCACGATACGTGCTCTTTAACTTGTGCCGCACGAAGCTGGGAAAAGCTGCGATGTTTTCACAGAAGCCTCTAATCCTCCCTCATCTCCGTATTTAAGATGTCCTCGGAGTTAGAGATTGGGGGGGGTGAGGATCCTAAACTCTCAATTAACATCCCGCCTGATTAACCACGAGCGTGTGAGCAATGTGATAAATAATTTTATGTAGGCAGAAAAAGGGGATATCTGTGATACCATATTCTGAAGTAAGAGCAAACTGGAGTTAGTCTGTTAGGCTGAAACACAGCCTATTAAACATGTCACAATCTGTGGTCCAACGCCGATTCCCACCCCCATGCAATCCCTCTCAACATTACTGTCGCTTTGAATTGGCTAATCTTCTTTTCCCATGGCTACACTTAAAGCAGTCAGATCAGTGCCGCAGTGGAGTTTAAATAAACTTTCATGCAAATAATAATACACAAAAAAAAAAGCTATGGATGCTATTCTGAGGGCTTTTAGCATTTCTGCGCGATAACATCTTCAAGGTTAAGATGCTTAATCCATGCCAGGTGGCTTGCAGCAATCAAAAACACACTCAATAACTTTAATACCCTGAGCCTGTACTCCGCACATTAACAACACATTAAAAGGCTTAGCTTCCGTTACCGTGGCAACCCTCTCCGTCTCTCTCGCCACACAGTTGGTCCTAATAGGCCCACTCATTACAGCCATGTAATTAATTGATCCTTCCTCCATTCAACTGCACTTTCTCCTAACGGGCAATTGTGCTGTTCAGGAAGAGCAAAGACACCCCCCAATTTTGACCTCTTCTAGCGCTCCGCTCACACCACTTTGTTTTCTCAAAGAAAGATAAACAAAAACAAAAAACTGACATTATTTAGTGCAGAATATCTGCATCCACCTCTATCTACCTCCTCGATTCCAAACATTCATCATTCAGAACCGCACTTCTGTGCCCTTCCAGAATATCACCATTAAGATTCAGTATAATCGGTTATCTTGATATCAGTGTAACTAAAGGGGAGCGACATTAATATTAATGTCCCACGGGATTAAAGGGGAGGGGGGGGGGGGGCTGTCAGTTAATGCCTCCACATGGAACAAAAGGAAAAGGGGAGGAAAAGAGGGAGCGAAAGAAAAACGGAGGGGGAGACAGAGAGACACGAGAGACAAATCGGTTACTCCCCGGAGGGACCTATTCACATCAGTAGGCTAGCTGCGAAGTGTAGCGACCCCCGAACCATAAATAAAACCCGCCATACAGGGCGCCCGGACCCCGGAGCACCGGCTCCTCAAACGCTCGCGCACGGCGACGTGCCCGTTGTGGCTGCTCCCCGAAAAACACAAGCGCAAGCGCGAGAACAAGGCATTCCCTCCGTTTCCCCTCGCTCCAACTCTCGGTAATCTCTTCTTGAAGGGTATTCACGCAGTAGAGCCACCTCAGGCTTCAGCGCTGGGTTCTGTGTGCTGGGGGGGGCGGGCGTACACCTCTACACAGCGCTGTCACTCCTGGTTTGTTGCCGCGTTGCCCGTCTGTCTCAGAGAGGGCCCTCTGCGAGCACAGGAAACAGGCATTCCCAGTGTCTGTGCGCACGCCGATAGAACCCGGGGAAAGCGGGGCCTTGCTCATTACAGTCCTAATACTCAATTACTGGAAATATAGACATTGTTTATGTTGCTTGGGTGGCAGTGGTGGTCAAAACTTTTTGTGACCAAAGCCCCTTCTAATAGCATAACACAACAATATTAACCATTATATAGAGAGTATTATATTATACAGCACAGTCATGAACAGCATTTAAACCATTTTATTAAAAATGATCTGAAAAGAAATTAGAAAACAGTTTGTCAGCAAATTCACCTCTAACCTAGTAGAGATATACAGTGTGGACCGTGTTTTGAGCCGTGTGTATAGCCTACAGTGCCTTTAAATTCAACAACATTTTATTTAATGGAGTCTAACCCACGGCACTATAGCTCCCATTGGCAGAGCAAGCGGTTTCATTGTGTTGAAAATGTCAGTTGCTGGAGGCAAACGTGTGTCATTCAACATATGGTTGGGGGGGGGGGGGGTGTCCCTGGAGCTAAACAGGATGAGAAAGCAAAGCCCTCATTGTGCCTGAGGCCAACTATAGACCCTTCTGTTTCAGCAGTTAGCAGATAAGTGCTTCACTGATTCCCAATTAATATTTAATAATAAAAAGAGACAGAGAGGCAACAACAGCTGCGAACACACAGCAGTTTGGTTTCATTCCAAAAATGTAGCTAGAAAACACAACGCAAAACTTTTAGCATGCATATTATTAACCTATTTACCAACAAAGTGTCATTGCGCTGGTTGTAAATTAGATGCTAAAATCCACAACACCATGAATCATAGCCTAATATAATTCAATGCTATAAATCAATACACAGTAGGACTCGCTTTAATCTACTCTACACTAGGGGTCCCACTTTACCAATCCCGGGGCCAGTTTCGGCCTGTGATGATATGTAATCCAGCCCCACACGCATTATTATTAGTATATTGTTTAATTAAAGCCACTATGTTCTACCGTATGCAGAACATAGAAATATATTACCATTATTAAACATAAAGTTCCAAATTTCTCTAAGGTAAGTCAGAAGCATAGAAGTGAATTCGCAATTTCTTTTATAATTGTGTGCAAATTTTCACATTTACATGCATAAGGAATGTCACAAGTTCTCATAAATATTTAGCTTGCTATATTGGATACATATTCTGAAAAAAAGAGCACATTGAGTAAGCGCACACAATAATTACCCTAGTGAGAATATTTCCCGTACCCAAGGTTAATTTGCATATCAAGGGAAAGCTTATTAGGGCAACTACAACCAGACAGAACGATCTTCATGGCTACTGCTCTACAGTACCGAACTAAAGACCATGTGTTTAGAATAGATCCTGGACTAACATGGCTTACTATTGCTTTCCATTCAAGTAAAACATTAGGACATGCCACTAGGCCACAGGCCACACACACACACACACACACACACACACACACACACACACACACACA
>JAODLI010034500.1:0-18992 GCA_027575585.1 Percopsis omiscomaycus | reverse complement strand
GGCTTATAAATCGGCTCTTTTCGAGTTAATATCGGCATCGGCATCGGCCCCCAAAAATCCATATCGGTCGGGCTCTACAACTGACACCTTATCATTTGCAGCATAGCTCTGCTCAGCCTTAACGTGACAAGCGGGCTCATCAGCCAAATTAATTCAAACCCCCTTTGTGGATTTCTAGAGGCTTTTAATTATGTCTTTACTCCTTTTTATCATCTTCAAGATGTTCTTCCGTGCAACCTCCATTTCACAACGATTTTCATCTCTTAAACGCTGCAGAGGGCTGAAGGAGTCTTTTCTGATCAATATTCTATTCCATAGAAAATATTGCACTCTGTTTGAGGCCAGAGTTATTAAAATGCGCAGAGCGGGATAGGGGAGACGGGGTAGGATTCTGTCTAAAAATAACGCAGAATTTATTTATTTATTTACTACATATGACTAGGCTATTCAACAGACACAGACTAATTAAATCAGGAATCAGCAATATCCAATCATCTACCTCGCCTTCCCGCTTTATGGAGAGAAAGCCTCTAGACCTGTTCTGCATTTGCCCTCTCTGTTCTAATGCCATAACATACAGTCACAGTAATGCAATTGGCTTGTGTGTGTGTGTGTGTGTGTTACAAAGAGAGAGGGGGGAGAGTAAATGCTCCAATCAGACTGCAGTCTCCGATGCGAGCCAGAGAGAGGGAGAAAATATCACATTTCATGCATCCAGGCAGACATGGGTAATGCCTCTCTTGTCTAGCATCGAGGGCACTGTCCACCAACCGTAGACATTGTCTGGACACACACACACACACACACGTTTACTAGACTGTAAAACAACCGCACCATGGTAACTAAATGGGCTCCTGGTCCACAGTTCTCTATATAATGTCAACAGCCAGATGTTTCAGGGTTATTTTCAACCCCATTTTTGTTGTTGGTTATCAAGGAAGGGGGAGGAGCTAGACTCCCCTTTTCCTTTTTATCGTGGTGACATTTGTCTCTCCCTGTCTTCTCACACACAGATTTCCACCAACCCATACACACTGCGTAGGAAGGCTCATCGAAAGCCAGGCGGCCCTGGGCTAATTCAGCTCTCTGGACCAAACTCAAATTTGGCTGGGTTTGTGTCTTATCAAAAGTGTGTCAGTGTTTCTCGCTTGTGTGCCCGCTTTAGAGAACACACACAGGCAGACTGGTGTCTTGCTATCTGGCCGACACTTTAAGGAATTCCCCTCTGCCGGTCACGCTCCACAGCGCATCTGTCTCTCTCTCTCTCCGTCTCTCTGTCTCTTTTCCAGGACACCAGAGACTTTACAGGTCACCTGTCATTACATTCTTAGCTCGAGCCAGCTGCTGGCGGGGTTGGGGCAATATGCAGGGTTTTTCCCCCAACCTTTTCAATAGTTGATGCTGATTTTGACTGATGTAGAGTTCTGTCTTAGTGGTTTTATATTTGGGGAATCTATTCTCGTGTAGGTAGGGCACTACACATTCTCTGTAGGACCACACCTGCTGAATTATATTATGACATTTTTTAATATAATATGGTGTAACGCACAATACTTCCCTGTACAGTCTGTAAATCCTACAGGCTATAAATGCTATAAATTCTAGGAAACGCTACGGCTGTCAAAATTGGCCAAAATTGGCCAAAAATGACGTTAAAATATTTGTTCTAAAAAACGTATCTATTTTTGTGTACTATGTCCATAACAGGGAAAACCAATATTACAGACAAAGCTACTTTATTTCAACATAAACATGTCTATTAAAAAGACCTAATAAACAAATAAAATAATGTCTGTAACACTTTATTTAAAGGCCATAGATCTCTCTCTCTCTCTTTCTCTCTCTCTCTCTCTCTCTCTCTCTCTCGTGTTCTCTCTGCCATCATTACCGCACGGTTGTGTGTAGCCTACGTTTCATTTTCAATCAATGAAAGAGACACGAGAACTCACGAGGCAAACAGCTGCGGTAGTGCTGCTTTCTTTTTTTTCACAATCGATTAATTATTATGAATGATTTTTCACGTTCAAAATGTCTTTTTTTAAATATATATTCGATTATATATTCAAATTTTGAATATTTGTTGACAGTCCTAGAGGCTACATTTATAAACCATCCCAAAACTTGTGCATAAATCAGATTAAAACTGACCTGCTGTTTAGGTGTACGTCAATTCAATAGCAATGTGGCTCTGGCGGCCCACTTGACCGAGAATAAGGCCTGCATAAATTTGGGGTGCGTCATAGCTACCGTTTGGTTTTCCTGCTACCAGAGCTGCATCTGTGTGCTGTCTAATTGAATTACACCCCATGCTCAGCCTTTCTCCCTCCTCTTTCCAGCGACCCCACCCTTCACCATCCTACCATCCACCCAGTTGTGCGTTCCTTCTTCCTCCTCCTATCCCGCTGTTCCACTGTTGATGCGTCCAAGTTTTAGTGGTGGGTAGGAGTTGACTCAAGGTTGTGTGGGTAGAGACTGGCCTGGTTCCTCCTTTTTTAAATGACATGGACAGCTCTTCTCAAGGAATCACTATTTCCCTTTCCTCTTCCACTTTCTTCTTTCCTCCCTCCCTCCATCCATCCCTCCCTCTCTCTCTCCTGCTCTGTCACTGCGCCTTCGCCTGGGATTTCTCCCTATCCTTCTATTTCTGGTGCTTCCTGCCAACGTCACCGTCACTTTTTGCTGTTTTCGGATTGTTTTCAACATTCGTGATTCAACCAGGCATTGCCATGTCAGCGCCACACAAAAATGTACCAACTCACTCACAAGCAACAGAGGAAAAATAACAAACATCTTGAAGCAGTTACGAAAGTAATTTTCCATTACTTTCTTATCAGTCTCTGTATTTATGTGCTTTATGACTTTGTTGCATCTGCAACAAAGTCAACCATTTCATTATAATTATTCCAAATCTGGTCATCTGGTAGTCTTTGCTCTGGAAAGCGTTCTTGCTTCAGCAACAACTTCTTGTAGAGGCTTTAATCCATGATTTCTTTGGGGCAGGGTAAATCTCTATTTTATTCATCCTGTGAGGGCTACAAAATACAGGCAGAATACTTTTCTACAACCCCGTAGAATGAAAATGGCATTTAGTGCTTGCCCTGAACATCTATGAGAAGTAGCAGCAGCTTGCTAAGTTTGCATGCCACATCATTGGTGTGTCAAGAGTAGAGTCTAGCCCCTGGGGTTAGAGTCATGAAAATTTGGGAGGTTTTAATCTACATAGGATTTAAAGTTTGTGTTCAAGTTTGTCTTAGTTATAGTCTCAAAGGGGCTTCAGAAGCCTATATTTGACATAGGACATGTATGACAGCCCCGAATCTGTTCCTCTCTCTTTTACATGTCAGTGTTTCCCAGTGTGATCCATCATGCAGTAGCTTTGATCTGCTCCTTTATGTCTGCCGGCCTTTCTGTTAAAAGTACAACCAAGGTCTCCCACTGCCGCAGCCACCGTGCCGGTCCACAGGATCTGTTGAGGGAAGTGCCTGGCTCTAGGGTCCCTCAGGGGAAGTTGTCAAGAGGGGGATGCGAAGTGCACCCTCCGCTGACTTTCCCGGAGTTTGCCCAGTCCCTGTGTCATTTAAACTCCATGTGTGGGGCCCCATGGCTTTACAAGATAAAAACACAACTGGAGGCTGTGAGGAAACAATCTGAACCCCAAGATGACATTGGCCAGAGTTGTTTAATACTCTTTTTCCTTCTTCAGGCAACTGTGAAAAGTTCCCTATGATGGATAGCAGGGCAAGAATTGACACAAGGCGTCTGGTGTACTGTTTGGATACATTTCAGTTCAAATTATTCTATTTCTTTAAGCCTCTTAAAATTAAACAAAATCTCGGTGGAAAAATGTAGTAGTTTTATAGGCCAAATGTGTCTCTCTAAACTATGGAATTTGGAAGCTGAATGGCCATCAGCTTCCATGACCTGGCCAATAGAGTTAGAGGTTTACACCCTGGAAAATAGGTCCCGCCCCCTGGGTAGCCACACAACTAGCAGGCTCTACTGTTCTATATGTCCCTGGATACCCAGTTTACCATTGCAGGAGTGCCAAGGTGTCGCACGTTTTCGTATGCGCCGTTTGCGGCACAGGTGGGTGACAGTAGCCTGTCACTGTGTGCTATGCTATCCAAAAACATGGTTAAGTGGGTTTTATTGGATATCTGGACATTGTTTCTCTGCCCCGTTCCCTTACTCCCATTAGCTTGAATAAGATTTCCAGTCAATGACCTCAAGTTTAATGTCCACATCTGTCCCAACTGTGAGACTGTTTGTGTCCAAAATATTATCAAACAATTCAGTCTAGAGTTCTGGCAATATCCAATTTCAAGGCTTCAAAGATTATAATGGAAATAATAGGGGGGTATTAAAGAAACACTCCTTACTCTAACTAGAATTTTTTTACTTTTTTTTTTTTTTTTACTTTGTTGTTCTCATCCCATTCTTTTCGGTGGTGCCTGTGTTGCTATGTAGTCCGGCCCATCCCATCCCAGACAGCCTGCATCAACGTTTGCTCAGTCCTTCTGGACGCCGTTCACACCGGCCAGGCAGACATCCTGGAATCTAACGAGCGAACAATCTAGTGAACGGGAACCACGCCGACTGGCCCACACATTCTGCACACAGGCCGGCCAATATCGCAATAAAGCCAACAAACCCTGGGTTTGACGCATTCTCACTTTGTTTGCTTAGTCGGGATCTGGCGGGAATCCTTCGAGAGAGAGAGAGAGAGAGAGAGAGAGAGAGAGAATACTGAGTATAGACCGTAGAGAGATTCATCCATCCTGTGTTCCAGTAAACTTTGTGGGAGAAACCTAAACTAATAATTAAAAGGTTTAAAGCAATATTGAACTTGTTATATCCTGGAAAACAAAATGAACTCATAATAAACGCAATGAGCTACACCTGTGTTTGCCCTCCCTTGACACCCATGTGCCTGAGCCCGAAGCTTTGCTCACGAGTAGCAGTGGAGGCTATTTTCCTGCACAGCCTAGATGTTGTGTCATCTTCCCTTGGCCTTTGGCTTGTCGCTCAGGCCCCCTGCCAGCGCAGCATTTGGCTGGGTCAGGCCGGGGAGGGCCCACCTAGTTAACAAAGCCCAGACGCAGGCAGGGGAGCGAGGGGCTCACCGAGCTGGCGCCAAGCTTTGGCCGAGGACCCGGCCGCGCTCGGGTTCCCAGCGCAGCCAGGGAGGTCACAGATGACACAATCGCAGCTGTGACAAACCGCGGTAGGGGCGGATGGATTTGGTGGCGCACAAGGGTGCTAACGGAGAGTTGGTTTTGAACAACAACAGACTGAACAAATTTAAAGACTAACATCAAACAAGGCATGGGTTGAAAACGCACAAATAACCATAACAGAGCCAGCGGGTAGAGTCAGCTGAAAGCCTTTTCGCTCTGTTTTCTCTCTGTTTTCTCTGGAATCTGGCCAAGGACATATCTCCCACTAGTAGAAGTGGATGGTGGAGTGTGGCAAGTGTCTATGGAACCACAATGTATGAGACTGGATGAACTACAGTGTGTAAGAGTTTCATTTTGTGGGAACATGCGTGCGAGCCATCAAAACATTTTGTGGCCGATGGGAAGACATTTTCGCCGAGGGGTGCTGCACAGTAGAAATGCCCGCTTACACACTTTCCTTCAACAGAGTGGTTACCAATGTAGCTGCCAAGTCACACGCATTGATGCATATCAGCCAGTTCACGCTCAAACGCCACGCCTTGTATTTCTCACACAGAGAATCCCAAAATAAGTAGGTCTAAATATCTTTCTTCACTTGCGCTTGCTTGCTGCCCGTCAAATTTCGTGAAGTGAAAGGGAGATCTTTTCCGCAAGGTAGATTTTAAACATGGTTTACACATGCTCGCAACCTACGATATGGAGTATGTTCTGACGCTCTGCCTCAAAACGAGAGCATATTTAGAAGATTGAGCAGGTGTAACTGGCACACTTGTACAGTACACCATCACGTTCCTCTTCGGTTTGTAATCTAGGAGTTTTGGGTTTTTTACTGAAGAAATCGATTATTCTTTTCTGCGCCATTCTCAAGCTAATCTGACTGCAGCTACCGCCAAGTCTCTCGAGCTGACGATACCCTTACACTTTGACCTGACCTGACGTCATGTTAATTAAATTAGTAGATCTTAAACATATTTTTTCATATATTTGCTGATATGCACCTTATCATATGCAACAATTGTTCAGATACAGTTCCCCCCGTCAATAGGGGGTGCTGCAGCTCCCTCCACACCCCCCTTCCTACTCCCTTGGACACTCCCCGATTTGTGTCCGGAAACATTGTTTTGATTTGCAAACTCTGACAGGGAATGCTGAGTTGCTCGCCTTCCTCTCTACCTCCCCCCTACAGCCACCCACAGGAATTTTGACCCCTTGCTGGCAGACATCTGAATCCACCCAGGCAACATGCAAACTCCTCCCTGAAAATGTCCTCAACTCAGTGTGACACTGTCTACAGCCCAGACCCGCCAAAAATAGTTCCAAGCACTTTGGTTTGCTGCTTAAAACTATTGCTGTAGCCCTGAAACAGATTTTTAACCACCTCTTGGTCCGAGGTCTGTATGTATGTATGTTGTATGTATATATACATGCAGGTTTTCATTCCAGTCAACGCAACCACCGCTTTGTCCTCTGGCTAGCTTTCTAAACAAGGGAATTTAGTAGTTCACAGGCCAAGTTGTGGGTAATGTTAATGCTCTTACGATATAACTCCAGGATGAATTGTCTGTGTTTTTTTTTTTTCAGTAATGAAAACCATTATTCATACACTAGAAAAAGGCTGTTGTAAAGTGTTTTTTAAATCTTGTGCCAGACATAAGAAAATCCCAATCCCAGTTTAAGTAAACTTTAAATGTGATTATTTTACATGTCAATCAGTCTTATTTGAGGTCTTTGATAAATTAAGTTTGACATCTGAAGGCCAAAGTGGATAAGGTTTCTGTAACGGTGCGTAAAGGAGTGGCGAGAGTAGGCGCGAGCCAGAAGGAAACAAGGGCAGACTTGGAAGCAGTTTACGCATCAAGCGTCTTTTAATTACTCCAGAACACAGGTAAGCACAACAAAACAGCAAACAATGACCGACAGCGCCTAGTGCTGCCGGGAAACTTAAATAAGGCCCCTAATCAAAACTAAAGAGTTGCACCTGCGTGGGGCTAATCCCCCGCAGGTGAGCAGCCATGCCGGGAGGTACTGCGCGTGCATTGCCTGTGCACGCCCATCGTTACAGTTTCGACATGTTGAACAGTTGAACACTGGTCAGTTGGTCCTAAAAGATTACGTTCTCCTGGGTCCTGCACATTTAAATTCTGCAATTTTATACATTTCCCTTTTTTACAAATGTATCATTACATTATAGACGTAGAGCATCACACTGGCTACATCGTTACAGCTACAAGCTAGCCTTGCTTTGAGATGACTAAATCGGAAGTGTGTTCCTCAATAGGCACACAGCTTATGCACCGTCAGACGCAGAATGGACTCCGATTCTTGAGCCGGACAATGGCCTGTTTGTCCAGCGGGCTGAGATGGTTTCAGATGAGGCGTAGTTTTCGGGTACAAAAGCAGCCCTCCTTTTCACAGCTGGCTGGAGAGATTGGCGCTGATCGCTATAGAACGCGCAAAGTGGACAGTGACCGGTGACAGTGGCTGCTGTGGAGCAAGAAGAAGAAATTACAGAAATAACACACAGAGCTGTTCTCTGAATTATTTAAATGACTTGCTTAATAAATGAGCATAATTGATTTTATCAACTCAACTACACTGCTATCTCTCTGACCCATCTTCATCTTGTGTTGAAGGAAGACACACAGACACAAGCAACCTATATATTCTATATTCCATAACAGCCCGCACTGTGCAGAGATATGGCTCTGGACGGTATAAACGGTATAGAAAGTACACCAGTATGAATCTCCCCTTATGGTATGGATTTTGACTATACCGTGCTGACCGGTAGAACCCTCACAGAGGCAGCAATACACTAAACGTGCCTAGTCTGCCGGAAAGAACAACGGACATGCCCTGCTACATACGACAAATACGCATAGCACAGCTTGAAGCTACAAACAATCAAGATGGTAGTCGTGTGGAAATTCTTCATATTGGAAACTCAAAGCAGCCTAAAAGCTACTGCAACGCGAAGCTTACTGAAGACGACAACCGCCATTCCAGTGTTTTACCCCTTATGAAGCACATATATTGAAATTTCAAGTAAAACAAACGTACAGATTTTTTTTATACATATACCGCTACCGTCAGTGCTTAAAATTATACGTGATATAAGTTTTAGGCCTTACCGCCCAGCCCTATTGGCCACCTTTGTATTAAACAGCAGTAACACAAAGCCTCTAAGTGTGTGTGGTGTGTGTGTCTGTATGTGTGTGTGTGTCAGACTCTTGCTGTCTTGCCATCTCTGTTGGCGGCACGGCTAGCTGGCTGGAAAGAATCACTTGTTTATCTCTCCCCTCGTCAGTCAGGGGCTTGTGCTTTACCGCCACAGTTGCCTAGCAACTGCAGCAGAAGCTCCAGTAACGACGTCGACAGCTTGCAGTGTGTTTTGCGCGTGCGAGAGACTGCTTTGACAAGACAGGCTGTGGAGAGGTGTGTGTGTGTCACCAACCACCCCCTCATGGCTGCGGCTGGCAGCCTTTGTGTGGCGTCCAATACAATGGCAGGTTACCAAGTCTTGTTTTCAAACACACACATGTACATACTGTACTACACATCTGGATTCTGCAGTGTCTCTGCCAAGCATACTACCTGAGACTGATGCTGTGGTAAAGCATTTAAAATAAAACAAATAAGTTCCTGTGTGTTTCATGCGATATTCAGGTGGCGGTTTATTTGGATAGCAAACATTTTTGCTTCCTCACCCTGCAATGAGTCACTGCTATTGATCCTGACTGAGGCGGATGGGATGTTAGACACGACTACATCAGTTATGACCTTTTTTGTGTTTTATTTGAACTCATTCCAACTATTTACATCGATCTTGCCTGATTGAAACCTCTCTTACCACTATAGTTTTACCTGCATTTAAAATTTTCAAGTGTCTTCTTGTAGTTCGCGATTTGTATATTAAAGGCTCATTAGGTTTTGTTATTTTACTTGCATTAGCTTTGTTTAACTATACGCCACTTATAAACATACTCGCATCTCACATCTTCAAGTCTTTCTAGCTTTCATAGAGACAGGCCCAGCGTTTTGCTCCAGAACACATCAACCTATCCCCAAGATGCTACACCTGCTTGGATTTGAGCAGGTTCCAAGCTCTCCTTTAGATACCCAGCCTTATCTTGCATCAGACATAGGCTTGTGTATTTAGATACTGGGGAGAACTCCATGGTATATATTATTGAATGTGTCTTTGGGTCTTGCATGCCAAGAGACAGGCCCCCGGGGGTGTGCCACATTGTGTTGCTCTCAGCATGTGTCCTTCCATAACGCCATGATGGAGAATTGGCCAATCTACGACGGGGTCGGGCAGGCGGTGCCCCCCACCCCCCCTCCGCTGGTTTTGATGGCAGATCATGTGCAGACAAGTCCAGCCTGTGAGATATCTCTGCTTTTTACTCAATACCGCCTCCCCCTGACCAGCTGATTCTACTCAATCGTTCTCTTAAGCCAATTTATTAGACATTTTTAGGAGACCGTTATTTATTTTTTGTGTGCTTTGGTTTCAATCTAAAGGCAAAAGCTTGAAAGTCACGCTATCTTTGTCTACTAGATATACTGTATGTCTGGGGTTAATGTCTCACTGCGCAGTATCATTAACAAAATCAAGACACAGTGCATGGCATATGACCCCCTCTGTCCACGGTGGCTGTGTGTTTGGGAATGATGGAGTCACACTCCTACTCTCCTAGCTCTCTCACTCGATGAGCTCACTCCATGTCTCTCCTCGGTCCTCTGCAACACTGCTGAGACTGCTTTAGCCACACCATCTCCCCCAGTGATGCCGCTCTCTTCTCGGCCAGTCATTACGCTAATGGGCCGCCCCGACGCAGCGCTCGGCCGGCCGAATTATGTTCATAGCCCTTTGTGGCGCTCCTCTGTCTATGTCGGTGACATCCGTCACACAGTGTCTGCTCCCCGAGTGTGTTAAAAGGCCCTATGGGATGCCAGACCCCAGCCCCTCCCCTGCTCACCGCATCGCTACGTGCGCACGCACGCACACACACACACACAGACACACACACACACACACACACACATCAAGTGCACTGGCTCCGTCAGGAGATTTAATAGTCTCCATAAAGGAAGGGTTGTCAAGTGTGAAGGCTACAGCATTTCAGCTCGTGTGATTCAACTTTGAATTGAAATGTTGAGCTTCCTCTGTAATGTTTTAGGTCCGCGGTGATTATTATCCTCAAATTGATCCTCTAAATGTATAGAACTTTGCAGTGTATATGCAGTGTCTTAAGTTGAATAATGTATCTTTTCTGACTCAGTTTCAGACTTTTTTTTGCTTTTTTTCTTATTAATTTGAGGATCAGACACTGAACAGTAGAGTATCGTCCTTTTAACAAACCTTACCTTAAAGAAAAACACAAGGGAATATAATTAACAGATAGGTTGGATGCTTGCTAGCCAGTATCCAACCTAAAATTGACTGTGGTCTAATTTCTTTTTACATTTTTAAATGCGACTAATTTCTGTGTCTCAGGTCAGAAGACATGTCTCCACCTCCACGGCATATTCCCGTACATCTACGTGCCGTACGATGGCTTCGGGCAGCAGCCGGAGCGCTACCTGCGGCAAATGGCGTTCAGCATCGACAGGGCCCTCAACGCGGCCATGGGAAACCCCGCCTCCAACAACCAGCATGTCTTCAAGGTGGTACTGGTGTCCGGCATGTGAGTATCCACCAGGGATGTGCCGTCACTGGGTTGAGTTGATGGAAGTTTCTAGGATTTTATAAGCCCAAAAAACCAACCTAGTCTCCCCAATCTCGCTGCCTGCCAACAGGTTTGGCATCACTCTCCATTGAAACATAATTAAAGCCGTTATCTCAGTAATTAATTGATTCATGATCCCGGGCGCTGGACAGTGCTTCTATTGGAACTCACTCATTTTCAGTTTCAAACTATTTAAAATAAACAATGGCCGCACCCACATCGTCCTGCGTGGCGGCCATCTTGATAATAACATATGATCGAAACTTCCTCCATTGCTTTATTGTTGAACTGTAATTTAATCTGTTCAACATAGCACAAGAACACAATTGAATTAATCTGGCTAGTGGCACAAAGGCTGCTACAAATATATATTGGCATGCTTAAGTTTAAGTTCACCATGAGGAACACATTTTAAGGGATCTCTTTGCAATTAATCAAATAGCTTCAGGGGCTCGATGCTTGATTGGCTAATGATTGGCTGTTGCTTTTGTTTCTCTCTTTCCTTCGCAGGCCTTTCTATGGATACCACGCCAAGGAGAAGCAGTTCATGAAAATCTATCTGTACAACCCTCAGATGGTCAAAAGGTAAAGTAAATCGCAGACACAAACCACAATGCTGAACATGAATAGGATTTAACCAAGGCTCCCGTTGTTTGGGGGTATTGAATGCCAGGCTCCGAATGTGCGACTCACTAAACCAAAATCAATGGCTGCATATTCAGTTGTGCAGATCAATTTCCAGGTGTGTGTTTGTGTGCGCGTGTGTGTGTATATGTATTGTGGACTTGATAACAAGGAGGATGAAGAGAGACAGAGGGACATAGAAGAGAGAGGGAGAGCTTTACTAGGGGAGGATGGGGAGAAAATGCAAGTAGAAAATGGCAGCTTTTTCTTACAAAGAGTGAATGAATATACTATAGAGAGACCAAACGGCAGACAGTGAGAGAGAGGCTGGCTCAAGTATTTGTCTTGCCTCCACCTGCTCACGCCATCCTCAGCCCCTCAGCTGCGATCGATCAGTCATTTAAGCCGCACAACGCTCTGACCTTTTAAAAAGGGGAGGTGTCCCTCCGGGAAAGACTGGAAAGTTCACAAACTGAACCATTGTCAGTTAAGCGGATTGATGGGACAGCAGACCCCACCACTTACATGTTTGAAGGGATAAGGGATGTAGACACAGATCTCTGTCTGTGTAGGTGTCGACCGATTATCAGAGCCGATATTCTGCATATTTATGGTTAGCGGTATTTTATTTTTTTATCCGATTGCCGATAAAATAATTTTAAAAAAGCGCTACATTGGCTCTGATGCAGCCGTGGCGAGCCACCTCTCTCTCTCTGTCTGTAGTCACCACTCTGTGGTCGCGCAATGTTCCCGCCCTCAGCATCGCATTTGTTAGATGTCACGAACCAACACTGAAGGCTACTGGAACCATCAGTCCTCTACTCAGAAGTTGCATTAGGGCTGTCAATCTTAACATGTGCAATTTCCTTTCAACGGCACAAATTTTTATGTCGCCACTGACGCAGGTTTTCATATGACCATTGCTTTAACCATAGTTTAGCAGGAGACTAGCAACATTCACGCATGCATTGTTTTGTATTATAACAAGCATGTCCATGGTGAATGGTGGATAAAGGATTGAGGTTTTTTGAATGGCAAGTACAGTTATAAATCATTACACCGATATACTGAAGGCAGGGCTGCCTTATGTGTTTGCTTGCAGCCTAACTCGTTTCGTTCCGAGGTAGGTCTGCTGTTCGGGTGTTTCCTTCCCACCCCTCGAACAGAGAGACTAATATTGCTCTAAATTCCTGGCAAAGGTATATATTTATCTGTATATTATATATTATGTCACTGAATATTACGTCTGTATTCAGTCTTTAAAAGTTTCGTCATTATAGTAAACAAAATTGGTTAGTACAGTAATCTATGACCTCCAGGAGGTCGTGTTTTAATCTCAGTTCTTTGTTTGACTCTTAGCATAATATCATGAAGTTAATCATTGATTCTAGTGCAATTGTTTGATTAGCCGCTGGCCAAGGACAAATTAAAGAATTGTTGGAATTTTTCTTCACTATTAATGAGATGAAATGTTTTAAAATGTTGTGATGTATCTGGACGGTTACTGAAAGATTCTCTGACGAACTCAGAATATATTTTTGACCCTTGGCTAACTTTTATTCAATCTTGAAGGTGATCTTTTGTTGTTCAGCTATGGTGGAGGCGCGCATACTCTGCCAAGTTTTTTTTTTTCCCCTGGCTAATTTGTTTAACTGTTATTTTACCAAGGAAGTCTCTTAGGAGTGACCTGCCTAAGACTGCAGAATCAGGCAATAAAGCTACAGATGCAAAAATATTATTGGGCAATAACCGTAACCGCCAGCAAAGTAAAGACAAAACACTATAAAACATCAGACAAGTAAATGGTATAGCTAATAAAAAAAAGCAGTGTAGGATCAACCATAAACTATTGCACACATAAAAGGTTTTAAACAGTAAAAACTGCATCAAATAAATTACTTAAAACAAAGACCGCTTCCAATTGACGCTACACTGTCTTTCATTAACGTTTTTAATTAATTAAAGGTACACTCCTTAGCTTGTGTCTTGAATTACCCTTGTGGTTGAAGCCAGCACTTTCGTCCACAGTTGTTTTAAACAGACAGTGAGCTAGGCAGGAAATTTGGCCTTCCGGTGCACAATTCCAATTGAAGAGTGTACCTTTTATTAAAAAAAGTTTTGTAATGAAACCTGTTGCAGGGTATGTGAGCTGCTGCAGGGCGGAGCGGTCATGAACAAGAGCTACCAGCCTCACGAGGGCCACATCCCCTACCTGCTGCAGCTGTTCATCGACTACAACCTGTACGGCATGAACCTGCTCAACCTGGCCGCCGTCAAGTTCCGCAAGGGCCCGCAGAAAGGTAAGGGGCCGGGCAGGGTGACCCAAAACCTCCTCCACGACTCCGGAAGGAGGACTGCAAGGTTTCCATGTGTCAGATGAACCCTTTCACACACACAGCTGACGTAAGACATAGTAGTGAATGTGGGTTAACCAGACCCAGGTCCTACAACGTTATCATGGAACAGCAACCCGCACCGAAGCCTGAGTTGGACACATGTCAGATTTAGATTTGAGGGTGGTGGGTCGCAGAGAGTGTGGGTTGAAAGGGGAAGAAATATTAGAAACGCAGCTCCTTTTTAAGTCCATGCTCTGGTTATACTGCTGGGGTTTTCCCCCCGTGGTTGCCCCTGGTGCAGGAGGACGTCAAAGCAGGCCAAGGATGGCTGCCATGCTCTGTCAGCTCGGATTAGTCGCCATCTCAGATTGGTCCCAAGAAACCTCTGTTGTTTTCAAAATCTCTCTTTCACAGCCCCTCTATTTCCCTTTATGTGTCTGCCCCACCCTTTGGCTAACAGCGATGCCTTCTAATGCTGCTATTTCATCTCCTTGTTCATCAGTGCTTTAATAGACAAAAACTGGGCTTCATGAAAATCATTGTGGAGCTTCTGCATAAAATGGAGGGTGCGCAAATAGCATATCTAAAAGGGCTAAGAGAGAGTGAGTGTGTCCCAGATAAAAATTAATGAATACACACCAATCAATGCACGCAAATCAGAAATTAATGATATTCTTCAATGCAGGCAGCATCATTTGTAAAAATGTATCTTAAATAAAAGAGGAAAAAAGGACTTGGACTTTGTTTCTCCAGGGATGTTGAGGTATTTACATCAAATATTAAATGAAAGCAAATGCCAGTACGCAATGGACAAAGCCCATTTTCTGCTGCCCACATGAGTGAATGCACTCAATTGCCTCCTAAATCCATATCCGGAAGTCTGAGGAACATTCCTTCTGTTCTAAGCTTGGATATAGGAGCCTTGTCTCAACTTCTGCCTGGCTGGCAGACCTGGGAAATGAGCTGCCTCATGGAGTGGTCTAGTGAAATCACAAGGCAGAACTAATGCTGGTCCTGTTCTCCCTGAAGCTTTGTTTTTTTTTTTTTTTTTTTGGTCTTCCTGTTCAGCTCTGAACTTTTGAACCCATCATTTTGCATCACCACTGTCCTGCACTAAAGCTAAATGGAGACACCAGCATTAGCTTCCTGCATACTACAAGTGTGTGTGCTCCACTCCATCACCCGGGCGTCTCCCAGTGGGAGCTCCAATCTTAGGTTTTCTCAGCTAAACTCGGCCCCGCCGCCATTTAGCCCCAAGATAACCGTGGACTGTTTAATCACCACTCGGCCCTATTGGGTACCACTTGCTCATCACACCCCATCTGGCCTCGCGCCCGCCGTATCTCAGTGGGTGTCCAGTAACAAGGGCGGTGTTAACTTGCGTGCAAGAACGGGCCATTATTGATTCAAGACAGGAAATCCCCCTCACACACACACACACACACTAGATGAAGTTCTTCTTTCATTATCTACATTCCTCATGCTTGACTTTCTCCCGAAAAAAGCTACGCTCTCTCATTTTTTTTTGCCTGGACTGACGCAATCAGTGGAAAGAGGTTTCCCAATCTCGGAACAACAAAGCAACCCAAAACGCCCCAGTGATATGTGTGACGGCGTACACTCCCGCCCCCTTTTAAAGATCGCACTTGAAAAGTCTGTTTGTAATCTGGGATCAAGTCTGAATAGCAAAACGGTTAGGATGGCAAAATGGACTTCGGCCAGATGACTAGAACTGTGAATAGAAATGTGTTTTTGAAAGCTTGCGCACCTCCCAAGCACAGATCACTCAGAAATGCCATCAACGCAGCCCATCTTCCTAGAGATCGTCGAGAGATAGTTTGCTGCTACTGAAACTACACATCTTTTTAAAAGGGCATCGACTGCTGTCAGTGCCTTTTCTAATTGGAACATTGCTTTTACAGGCCAAACAGCTTCACAGTCAGGACGTAGAATACAAATACAGCCACAACACAACCACCACAGAGCATTAGGAGTGGTTTATTTCACCATTTCCCCACTGTCTCAAAGTACTATATTTATATAGAGGCCCAGAGGCATCATGTACACTGTATATGAAATGTCACTTTTTACAATAGTGAAGTGAAAACAGGTGGTGGGTTGTATTTGCCTACAGTTCTCCATTGCTGACATGTTAGTGGAAACAATGCCATATAGAGCAGCCTTTGCTACAGATTTAACTCTTGGGGGGGACACTGTCATTAACTGTAAACCTAGTAACCCATTCTGTTGTGCACACAGCACAAATGTGGGCATGTAAAAGAGTTTTAAACAAAGAATCCCCCTTTTAGAAATCAATGAGAAGCATTACTAAGTCTGCTAAAGAGACTGTGTGTGCATTTTCCAGAAGGCATGCCGGCAGCTCCAGCCCAGCAGGCTTCCGCCAGCCGCCTCGGCCCCAGCCCCTGGAAGAGCCCCTGCACGTCCAAGCTGAACGACAGCAACCTGGGGGGAACGTTTGCGCGCTGGGAGGAGGACACCATTCCCTGGTGAGCCTCCGCTAGTGCACAGCAGTTCAATACTAGCTCAATGTGTTTGTAGTGTCCTAATCCCTCTGTAATGGAATCCTTTCACAGGGCTGTCATAGAAAAACACAGTGGTTGCTCAGTCAGCGATGGCAATGTATTGGCTCATTTATAGTTTAGTGTACTAGTATCCTGAAAAACACAAAATCTGAGCTACACCTTTGTTTACCCCAATAAGACACCTCTGTGAAATTATATATTATTAAGGATTACCTTCTGAAGACCGCATGACACCTTCACTTTTTCACATTTTGTTGACTGGTATTCTAACTAAGGCAAATACCACATAATTACATAATTACGTGGCTCTGTATTCCTTTAGAATCCTATACATGCGTTGTGATGTACTGCATAGGTTGTTCTGTCTTTTAAAACAGATACGAGCAGATTTGCGGATGCGATAGCATTTCCCAGAGTAAAGACTATATTTCCCATAAGCCTCGTCGCAACGAGCTCCCTCTAATCTCCAGGGTGGACTGTGTTTGGCGTGTTTGTATTGAAGAGAATAGTTGAGACTATATTGACACATGAGTCTAATGTCCCTTGCCTTTCTGTAACACACACACACACACACACACACACACACACACACACACACACACAGCTCCTTGGTCCTGGGCGACGTTGAAAAGCAGAGCACCTGCGAGCTAGAGGTTGACGCTGTGGCCGCAGACATCCTCAACCGCCTGGAGATCGACAGTAAGATCACAAACGCACACACACACCCAACCAATCGTTAGTCATGTCAATCCACCCATATTTATAGACAGCTGTGTGCCTCACAGTAAAAGAAATAAAAAGGTGAATAAGATACACACTCGGATATAGAAATGGAAGCCAGAGATCTCCCATCTGCTGCATCCACGTCAAGTTTGGGATAAGAGGGGGCCTGCTCTCACTCCTCTGCCAGACTCCCCGCCTTCCGTCTTCCCTCCCTCTCCACGGCCGCCTCCGCACACATCTGACCCATTGTCGGTCCAAAACAAACACGCCGTGCTCACCCCAGGGGCTGTAAGGCCTCACTTTATATGGGAGGCTGAAGGTGTAGTAGGAAGAAAAAAAAATAGCAGTGGGGGGAATTCCTACTTTGAGACATTTCGTTTTTCCTGTTGAGGCCTTATACAGGCTTAATCCTGTTGTTGGTTTACAAAGGAGGCTCTGCTGGTTTATTGAGAGGATTGCAGGAGAAACCGCAATTGTTAGACCTCTTCTAAGGGCCCTGTAGGTGTCTAGAGACCTGCCTGATTGATATCTCCCTTTGTTGCACCTGTGAGGGCACAACAACTGACACCATCTTCAGGAGTGTGTCTCTATCAAGTACATGAAGTTTCAAACTTGCTGCATAGCTCCAGCCAACCTTAGCCTAAAAAGAGATTCCGTGCATTCAGTACGCATTTTACGTTTACCGAAAGCCACGGGAGTGGAAGACAGGCCACTCCAGGGCAAGGCAGCACATGTTCTTAGTCAAACATCTCCATATGCTACGTTACAGACACTGTCTTTTAAAACTGCACTGTTTAAACAAGAAACTATGCAAGCAATTATTCCATGAGCTCTTGGCAAGCGCTTAGCGCTGCTTGACACGAAAACGCTCATATGTGCTCCTTTGTCATTGTAGAAGGCCACAGCTGAATAACAATTTGCGGGACTTCAGATGGCTGACGGGCCTTTCCTCCTCTCTCTAGATCAGATCGGCAGGAACCCAGGCCTGCAGGCCATCTGGGAGGATGAGAAGCTGAGGAGGAGAGAGAAGAACCAGGCCTCCCAGATAGAGACCCCCGAGTCTCAAGGTGAGCTCCTGGTTCCACCAAGGCCTGCACGGATTATTATCCTTAAAGCTGCGTGGGATAAATGGGCAAATTGGCAGCCCCCTGTTTTTGAAAGCTGTTATATTCATTTGAAATTCAGTCGACTTTAATCCCCTCTACACAGTTGGGTCAAATTAAGTCATACTGTGCATATGAAAATGTATCACCGTATTCAGTTTACAGCACCCTTGTAGTGTGCCTTGTTATTTGTTGCCCAGTTGCCATTACCCATTCACCAGCATTTACATTTTCCATTACCCACGATTGTGTATACATCATCGTACTGAGTATTTGCCTTCTAACAACACACTTTATTGTTTCCCAACCATCGAATTAACCCCCCCATTCCGCAATGAGAGGTAATGGAAATGTGGTGAAACTAGGTTACCATGATAAATAAACCAGGATTCCAGTCAGAGGAAAGTCATTTGCAATGCATTTACTTTCCCATGGGTTCGCTTACGAACACATGATGCTGTCCAGCTCCGGGAAAATTTCCAGTTTTGTTTTCCGATTTTTTATTTTTTATTTTATTGTTATGAATGTACAATTGTGTGGTGCATTTGGCAGTGCGCAACCACTGTCCACATCAGAGCATTTCAGATCACACATCACAATGTCACGTCTTGTGTTGTTCCAGATCGCGGGTTCGTCAGCGCCACAGAGAGCGAGAGGGCCTTCATGAAGCGACTCAAGGAGATCCTGAAAGGGAACGAGTTTGATGTGTAAGCTTGGGGGGGGGGGGGGGGGGGGGGGGGGGGGGGGGGGGGGG
>JAODLI010034490.1:0-18995 GCA_027575585.1 Percopsis omiscomaycus | reverse complement strand
TATGTAGTACCAGTCAAAACTTATGACGCCAGACAGTCAGGCTCAGACAGTCTTACCTGAGGCAGGAGGCTGGAGAGGATATATATATATATAAAATATATAAAAATGTATAAAATATATAAAATGGAGAAGATATATATATATATAAAATTCAAGATTTAAACTGTAAATCAAGAGGTGTGATTGATTGGCTCAAAATCTTTTAAACAGACTCTCTTTTTTGTGGAAAGCTCAACTATTTGATTCACGGTTCAATTATGGAAATATTATGGAAATTTCCCCCAGGAATGAATGAAGAACATTTATTGTAATGCCACGGTGTAGGGGTTCTGAATGGCTCACTCGGCAGTCCTGAACCATTGAATTGGTCCTGAACCATGGAATGAATTGGAAGGCCTCACCTGATGAAGAGGGAGGCAGCTCGGCGATGACAGTCTTCAGTCCCATGCTGGAGATGTCTCTGAGCTGCTCCTTGTCTGACATCATGTTGGAACACAGAGTGTCCACCATCATCTCCACCTGGTACTCCTTCACCTTGCTCACCAGAGGGGCCAGGCTAGAAAACCAACCAACCCATAGTTCACTACACTGAATTAGTCCGTACCCCAGAGTAAGTACTTCAGATACTTACTGTAGTCGTTCTGCATAGTTTACGCATTTTAGACACATTAATGTAGACTATCGTAGATTGATTACACATATACCCTCCAGAGCAGGCAAGGAAACAAACAAACCCATAGATACAGTACTTATACTGTATGTCTGTCCCTGTGTGTTTGGGTGTGTGTGGTTACCATTTGACAGCCAGGTTCTGAACCTCTCCATTCTTATCTTCTAGCAGTTTGAGCAGCATGCCGACAACCTTCTTCTCACTGTCCTCATCCAGCTTAATACTGTCCTTCTGTAACTCTAGCATCAGGTCATTGGTGGCCATGAACCTGCACACGCACAGACACACACACACACACACACACACACACACCCACAGGGGAGTATTAAGAGGTTATAATCATATAAAAAATAGTAAAGGTTACATCTGTATTCCACCATCACCACAGACTAGCTCCAGGTGGAAAGATGGATACGAAAGTAAATATGAGTAGCTAATGATGAGTATCTACGTATAGACTCTTTGCAGATAAAAAGTGCAGATAATTTCAAGTGAATAGTCGAAAAAGTAATATCATAAAAATTAAGGCTCCCACCAGCTTAACGTTAACAGTTACTTATTGTAAGTAACCTTGGATAACTGTAACTAACTATAATTGCAGCGGCTAGTCTAACTTATATCTAGTATAATGGCAAACTGGATTCCTAATTATTAAAAATAATTCTGTTATCAGTTAATAAACAGGATTTTATGTTATTTTGCAACACACGTAATGTTCTTGCTAACTTACTCATTTCATTCTGTCTGCCATTACACAGGCATTCTGTATAATGGCTCATTTTCTTGGTTTTACTCAATTCACGCACACATTAATAGCAGTCATTGTGTTGTGACAGGGAAAAAGTGTCATCTCACTGTCATGCACAGAAGTTTCTTGACTATCTTACCTAAAATCTTTGTCAGTTGATGTCATTTTCTCCAACAGGTTGGAGATATGGTAAGATACATTCGACATCTTGGTAGTATTACAACTGTC
Source organism: Percopsis omiscomaycus (assembly GCA_027575585.1). Lineage (NCBI taxonomy): Eukaryota > Metazoa > Chordata > Actinopteri > Percopsiformes > Percopsidae > Percopsis > Percopsis omiscomaycus. The sequence continues at coordinate 17,349 of JAODLI010034490.1, read as the reverse complement.
GCAGTTAATTTGAAGGATATTCAAAACTTAGTAAATCTAAAGCGTGAGAGATTCAGACGGAGAACATGGCGAGACAGCACAGGGCAGCAACAGCTTGACTCTGTCAAAGTGGTGGGGAACTTGACACTTGCTAGCCACGACTAAAATAGATCTGATGAAAAGTGTTTCTGAGTTGATGGCGCCACCTTGTGGACAGCAAGCATCAAGTGCTAGCAATTGGGCTTGCCAATTATTTTAAAATGTTTGTTTAGTTCAAAATTTGTTTTATTCCATATACTAGGCTATCGTTGTCAGTGCCGTTTACATGATTGTCTGAAAACTGCCTTCGCGTACGTTCGTCTATCATATATTTTTATTTTTGTATACCTACATAATTAATACTACAATGTGGACATATTACGTTTTTAATATCATTTCGTGTTCTAAGTTTGTTACGCATTCATATTTATATCGATCAAGTAAAAGCTTTTATCTCGTTGCTCTGGGCCATTTTATAACATATTCTACGTTTCCACTCGGAGATCTGTAAACGCGTACCGATTAGGCGGAAGCGACGTCGATAGTTGTTGCCACGTCGGAAAAAGTCTGCAGAGACCGTTTTATTCACTGTCACCGAGCAGGATTTGTTTATATAGTTTTGTGAATCACACATTATCATGGTAAGTTACAGAATATTCTAGTTATCTTGTAGCTTAACCTAATCGTGAGCGTTTGTATGTAGTGACGGTGGTTTCATTAAGGTCTCTAGCAGGCAGGCTAACACTAGCGTAACCCGGTAATGTTATACGAGTATAAAATACATTACGCGTATAAATATATCACACATTTAATTAAACTTAATTGTTTTCATGATTTAAATATTTTTTTATTTTATGAATTGAAGCTAAATGTATGTACATATTACTTTTATTGTTGATAGTTTAATACTTTTCTGAGTATATTTTTTACACAAGTTTATACATTTTCTTGCCCGTGCAGTGACTTGTTTATGAATTCGTTTCTCACACTAAATTCCTGTTCCAAGAATCTTTCAAAAACGTTTATCATAAACTTATTTCAACTTCAGGTTTCCGTTATCAACACGGTGGACACCTCCCACGAGGACATGATTGTAAGTTGTCACGTAATATCTATTTTTTTATTTTTGGTATGTTGCTAATAGCTATAGACCTAAAGTTGAACTTGATAGTGATTATTGGGTCTGCCAATACACACCTGACATAAGTATATGATAAAGAATTTTTTGTAGTTGATTTGAATAGTATTGTAATAGTAACAAGTAGTTTGTATTAGGGGCACGTCAGAATATATCTGTACATACTGTATATTTAATGCATACATTTCCTCAGAAATCTGAAGCCCACCTTTTAATAAACACACACATGATCAGATGTAGTGTTGCTCATGAACACACCTAAATTGCTAAGATATGTGTGTTCATCGGCACTTAAAATATATGGTAAACTTTTAAGGATTACCACAGCGGCTGTATATATAACGAGCCACCTCTATATTGTTTTAGCATGATGCCCAGATGGATTATTATGGGACACGCCTTGCGACCTGCTCATCAGACCGCACTGTTAAAATCTTTGATGTCAGGAACGGAGGACAGATACTGGTGGCAGACCTCCGAGGGTAAGATGGAATGTAGTCCGTTTGCGTCTGCCAGATATTTCCCTGCTCTTGTATCAATCTTGAGGCATTGATGCAGACTTGACTGTGGTTGTCATTTACAGTGTCATTACCAGGTCCACTCTACCTATAATCTCACACGTTTCACCTCCTGTTTATATATAGCCATTAATCCCAGTTTCATCCAAAATCCACATTTTACCCAAATAATCCACAAGACCCTCTAACATTAAAGCCCCTGTTCAACTATTCTGCCAATTTACTGAGTTCGACAAACTGCATATACTCGCACAAAAACTAAAAATCATAAGGTAGATGGCACTTGGGGACACAAAGCTGACACAGGAAATCCAGGTAGATATCAATCAAGTGGGGCATGTCTGTACATGCCCACACAGTCCTGAGAAGAGGTCTAATGAGACCCAACAACTAAATACACGTGTGGATAAGCCTCCAATTTGACAAGGGAAAGATTCTCCACAAACCTTTAGAAATAATATAAAAAAACTTTGGGACAGAGACACAAGAACTATGAAATAGGCCATTGGAGAGCCATTTTAGGAGGGAACATTATTGGCTAATAAGAAGACTGTAAATTAATGAGCGTTTGTCCTAATGCTGGATGAACAACGGTGGTAGTCGGCACACACTAAACGTTAGTCACTCTTTCCGTCTTTTGTTGGTGTTTCTCTTATGGTAGCCACGAGGGTCCCGTGTGGCAGGTGGCGTGGGCCCACCCCATGTACGGAAACATCTTAGCCTCTTGTTCCTATGACCGGAAAGTCATCATATGGAAGGAAGAGAATGGCACCTGGGACAAGATGTATGAATATACTGGACATGAGTCATCAGGTGTGTTCTTTGATCTCTCCTCCTCCTGGTTCTAATGGGAAGATTGCTTCCACACAGCCTGCCTGTCTGTCTGTCTCACATCCAAAGCCCAAAATGTACCAAGCCGACAGAGGTTCAATTCCTCCTAACCAAAACTCTGCATTGGTGTGTCTTGGTAGATGACAGAAACAGTACTGTCTTTCTGTGTGTACCTTTGCATTTAGCTAATGGTACAGTATATTTTGTGTGTGTCTACAGTGAACTCTGTGTGCTGGGGTCCCTATGACTTTGGTTTGATCATGGCCTGTGGAAGTTCAGATGGGGCAATCTCTATCCTCACCTTTACTGGAGACCAGCAGTGGGACGTCAAGAAGATCAGCAACGCACACACTGTGAGTTTCACACACAGACAGCATATACATGTACTGTAATGCTGTAACAAGGTGGACAGGTTATATGCTCTTGGGCATTTGTCAATGTAGTTCCCTCTCCCTGAACCACAGCTGTTTGACACAGATGTTTATTCCAGGAGTGTCTCACCTAGATGCCAGATTATAAAGATCAGATCTAGTAGTATAACTGAAATTGTAGTGACCCTGACGTGTATTTATATGAACGTTAGGTTGTAGCTTTACTTTGTACTCTGTGGTGGTATAGATTGGATGTAATGCAGTGAGTTGGGCTCCTGCTGTGGTTCCCGGCAGTCTGATAGACCAGCCATCAGGACAGAAACCAAACTACATCAAGCGCTTCGTCTCTGGAGGCTGTGACAATCTGGTCAAACTCTGGAAGTAAGTTAATTATATATGCTCACACATCTGTTTTTATACTTTGCTTACAAGAACTAAACTTAAGCTGTAAAACACTGGGATTTAAATATGTAAACGGAAAGCTGTTAAGTCATAAAGTAGTAATAAGTAGTAGGAGGTAGGAGTTGCAGGTAGTACGCTACCTGTATGCTACCTGTATGCTATTAACCCCTGGAGATCTGCATACCCTAATTTGGGTGTCACTTTCATAAATGGCTGAACAAAGGTGTTGCCTAGCGGTCATTCTCTTTTGTTTTTCCGCCACCAGAGAGGAGGACGGCCAGTGGAAGGAGGACCAGAAGTTGGAGGCTCACAGTGATTGGGTGAGGGACGTGGGCTGGGCTCCCTCCATTGGTCTACCCACCAGCACCATCGCCAGCTGCTCTCAGGTCAGTCTGACGGAGGCGTCTGATTTGCTACAAAGTCTTTCACCCCCACAACCATCAGACACGGAGCATGATTCTACGGGACATGTACAATACATGTGTATTGTTTTTTTGCGATTGTATTCTGCCAATAGTATACCTAAACAGTATGAATAGTGAAACCTTGCTGTTAACTGAATTTATTAAATGTAACACTTGAGTTTAATGAAAGTCTCCCTTTGAAAATGCCATGTGTATGTATCCATTATGCGGTGGTTGTAAGTTATGAACCACCTGTTTTTGAGAGCCACTGAGTTTGCGTTAACTGTTAAAACACGGCCATCTTTTAAATGCATGACTTGTTTGTTCCTTTCCTCCTTTCTCTGCCTCCCAGGACGGCCGTGTGTTTATCTGGACGTGTGACGACCCTGCGGGCAACACTTGGACAGCTAAGTTGCTCAATAAGTTTAATGATGTGGTCTGGCACGTCAGCTGGTCCATCACTGGAAACATCCTTGCTGTGTCTGGTGGAGACAACAAGGTACGTTTGCCTGTTACGTACAGTACTAGCTACAGCTACTTTCCAATTTCACGTTTATTTGCCAGATGCACAGTAACAGTACAGCTAATGGCGATTTAGAGCAAGTCAGCAAAACTACATGCTAAGGCTGCATTCACACGTAACTTCCTTTAAAAAAAATTAAATACCCCTTTTTCATGTAGAAAAAACGCTGACAGCGCTTATTCCAAAATGCATCTGGGAGCGTCTTTTCCTGTCATAACATCTACAGCTATTTGAAATGACTCACTACTCTCCTTGTGATTGGTCAGCTATTAAAAAAGCGGTTCACGTAGGGTGTTGAAAAGATGCCTTGAGCTGCAGAAAAAAGCACCTAGGGCGGCATTTAAAAGAACGCTTAAGGCTTTAAAACAAGGTCTACTATATAGGATTATAATGTAAAACAGACTCCGTTATGTGTGAACGCAGCCTAAGTCTCATATGTGTGTTTTCTAGGTAACCCTGTGGAAGGAGTCAATGGATGGCCAGTGGGCATGTATCAGCAATGTTAGCAAAGGCCAGGGAGCCGTCACCTCTATCACAGACACCCAGCAAAGTGAACAGTGACACATACACGCTCGGGCAGTGGTGTTCCCTGACTCCTAATTAAATACTTTGGGGTTTTCACAAACATTTGGAGTCGGAACTGGGATGACTACAAAAATGTATACCGCACTCAAATTCGCCCCTAAAAAATATATTTTAAGATTGATATTTAAGTTCTGATGATGGATGCTAGCCTTGAATTATTCAGCTAGACTTGACTCATTATTTCCATGTATCAGAACAGGGAAGGACCATAGACAATGTTTTCCCTGTTCCGATGCTCTGAAATGATGAAGAACCTATAAGCTAATATGTGGTTAATAATTATAAATAGATTTTGAAGAGCGTAGAAACACCCCACCAAGTCTTACTTTTCCTCCCAGTTCAGACTTAATACCCCAACCGACTCCCTACTCATGCTCTGCTGCTCAAACATTCCACCCCCCCCCTATTCTACCTGGTGGATTCCCACTCAGCTCCATCCAGTATATCACCTCTTTTTATTTTAACTTTACTGAAATGCATTGGTAATGTATTATCTCCAAATGTTAGTAGCTAAAGGTTGGTTCTTTCTAAATACCAAACTGACTTGTGTATGTAAGAGTATCTGCCTCAAAACAAATATTTGCCATGGAACCTGGAAATAAATAAACATCCTAGGATGAACCTAGAGTGAACTTGCTTGTCAAATACAAAAATATTTCTGTGTAGGACAAGGTTTTTCATATTTAATGTAATTAAATAATGATTTGAAAAAAACTTTGTCCTTGTGCCTTTTATATGTATTAAATATTTGTGTGTGTGCAGGTATTACACCCCCATCCCGCAACATTGAATATAAGCTGCAGAGTTGGACCCTTTCCACACTAGCACGGTTTCATTTGAATTCGTTATTTCTCCGTTTTGGCCTTCCAAACTCCTAATCCGGCGTTTTCCAGCACTGAAATCGAAGCTTTTCAGAATGGTCATGTGTTAAGAAACCTGAGCATGCACAGTTCAATGACATGCGTTTCCCCCCCAGAGTAACCGTTTTTGTATGGACGTGAATACTTTTTTTTAACAGAGGCGAAAACACTGAGGATTAAATTCAACAAGCGCGCTAAACAATTGTTATGAATGGAAGTCCTTGGAAACGCTATCATTCGCAATGGTTTATGGGATGAGTAGTTCATTACCTAATTTAGATAATTTTGTAGTGTTGTACCTTTGCCTTTTTTCCATTTTTTTTTCTTTTTTTTTGTTGCTCCGATTTGAATGTTTGATAGCCATGATTCATGTCTTAACTCTTTTATATAAGGATTTTTCGAAAATGTCAATGGGGTAAATTAATGGTAAATTTAATCCCGGAACCAGAGCCCTTAAAAAAGTGGGCGGTCACTGTTGAGCTGCCGAGTTGTTAATGTCTTACACGTTGAAACCATAGTAGACTGTATAAATAAAAAAACAAACAGTCTATGGTAGAAACAGCGGTCAACAGTTGGTTGATAAGAAACTTTTGATTAATGGTGAAAATTCAAGTATTGCATATTCATTTTTTGCCAACATGTAGTTTGTAATATGGTATTAGGTTGTAACGGTTGCTGTCCACGTAGAGTGACCTCGATTAGTTAGATAAGTAGCCTAATTTATTAGCAGCGACCCTGATTACAAGTCGGGTAAGGTAAAATATTTTAGTTGTTTCAGGGAATGTAGCCATAATACAAATACAACACATCTGTAGCGTCCATGTTGTTTCCACAAGCCGACTTAAAAGCACATGAACACACCGAAAAAGGAAGAACGACTTCACAACTTGTGAAATTGGACCATCCTAGGAGCACGTGAATGCAGCATAACAACTAGATCAATGTAAATTAATGCACACTGTAGTCCGTCACTGAAGGTTCGAGGTGGTGCTTCCACATTCGTATTCCATCCCAAAAAGCCCCGTTCCGTCTGCTCATTTAGGGAGACAGGCTCCCAGTCCCGTGAACCACACCTGCCGACACCTCCCTTCCCCATACAGACATTGTTAAACCACGCCCACACCTCCCAGAGTTATTTTTTGTTAGGGTAAACATTCTAATTTTGTTTTGTTAAATAGGCGAGTGACATTTCTGCTTTATTAAAGATTTTAGAGGGTATATACATTACCACTACAAAAACAATACATAGCCCATTTTAATATTAGTTACAGTTACCGCATTTAGCAGACGCTTTTATCCAAAGCGACTTACAATTACATTGTTCTATTACATGGAGCAGATAGGGGTTAGGCATCTTGCTCAAGGATGCTTGCAGGTGGGCCGACTACTCGGCGGGGGGTTCGAACCCACGACCTTACGGCTGGGAGTCTAACGCCTAGACCACTAGACTAGATCCTACCCCCTGTTAGTAAGCCTACATAACAAACATAGTCCCCAAAAAAATGAAAGTACAAAAGATAGCTTCACATTAAAAACATAATAGTGAATAAATACAAGTAAGCCAAAAGTGTAGGTAGCCTATGGTTTTAAAGATTGCTGCTCACATGTTTTTTTTTAAACCTGAGGGATTCTGACTGAACCGTTCTCATTCTTTCTTAATAACCAACCATTTTGCAATGCTTTTAGTCATTTAGTCTACATTTCCTGAGAAAGGGGAAACCCAGCAATTTCCAAGACTGTCGTGCCCTTAGTGTGTTCTCATATTGCTATTTTGACCCCAGTAATATTCCTAAACTCACCACTCACTTTTGATTAACCGTTGATTAACAGTTGATTAAGCACTCTCGTTTCGCACAATGTCCACAACCACACACACACATACACAGGTTTCACAGCTTAATCGTCTACCTTTACCGTATTTCTACACTAGTGGAAGTAGATTTACCAGCTCACCGAGGTGCTAAACATTAACCAGAAATCCGAGTTTCAACGTCGTTTCACCAGGTATGTCTAGAGTGTATTTCTTCGGTGTGTAGGCCTATGTGAAAGATGTAAGAGTGGATGGATATAGACCTCCAACTGCTTCTAGGCTACTGGAGGCAAGGCTGAAACTCAAAAGGAAATGGCAACTTTATAGATAAGTGTACGAGTATTGTGTGTCTTCCGTTATATGTTGCCGCCGGCATGTAAATATATTCTGCAGCCATATCGTGTTACAGTCAGTAGGTTTATGACGCACTGTTGATCAACTGCCTACCCTGAGAGCGCCCTTTTGTTTAACCCCCCGGTAAGTTATTACTTCCTTGTATAGGCTATATCCTATGCTATTTTTGAAAAATTGTTTACCTTTCTTGGATTCAAAAAATATGTAATGTAACATAGGATAGCTACATCATGTAGCCTGTTGTAGAACTTGATTTTAAAACTGTTACGGTTAACTTACGTGTTATTTCGCCAGCAGATTTTAAGAATAGCCTACTTGATTGGTGTAATTCATTAGGATTTTTGTAATCGTTTTAGTCGATGTTTATTATCCTATAGGGCCTACTGGAAACAGTCCTGACACAATAAGGCGGCAAATATATAACTTAGTTATCCATTAACTATTGAACCATAAAACTGGAAAGGGTAGGCATAAATTCATTTTTGATTTCAGAATTTAAACCCAGTATGTTTATGCCTGTGCGTGCGTGCGCGCGCGCGTGCGTATATGTAAAAGGTTTGAGACAATCATTGCAATTAATGGTAAACTCGACTCTGATGTAATGTAATATTATTAAACAATATGATAATAATAATAACATAATCCACAATTTCTCTCAGAAATAATAATCACGTGTTCTGTGTTTTTAGTCAACATGAAGATAGCTTCCTTCAACGTCCAGAGGCTGGGACTGACAAAAGTCAATAATAAGGATGTCCTGCCCTACCTCATCAAGGTCATTAATAAGCTAATATGTCTCACAATTGTTCTATGCACTGACTTACTGTCTTTATTTCTGATGCTGAACTAACTTCATCTCCCTGAGGGGATTAATAAAGTAATGTGCTACAGAAATTAGAGAAGAGATATTTTCCCTTTTCAGACATTTGTTCATTGCACAGTGCCAACATAAACATCCTTACTTTTTCAAATTTGGCAGGCATCTGTTCCTGTTCTGTTCCTGTTCTGCATTGTATAATGCTTAATGTTCTATTTAGTTTTTTGCTGTTCCACTTTTTTGTTCCTCCTTTTTATATTTTTCTTCTAGTTTTGCTTTCTCTTCTGTATCTGTATCTTTTTAAATCTAGAAGACATGTACCGTGACTGAGAATGTAACAGGTACATGCTAAAGCATGTACCTGTTACCATGAAAAGGGATTTCTCCTTTTGACCCCTTCTCTAAGATTTCAAACATTCTTTGCCTAAATGTTTTTTGGGAGTTTTCTTTTTCCAATTGAGGGTTTAATGTTAGTGAACATCGGTGTGTCTGTGCTTGTGTGTGGTGTGTAAAATGTGGTGACATTTGAGACTATCATTGTATCTGTAACCTTTTCTGAGCTGATCTGTTTATATTATTTATTCTATTGTTGTATCTGTCTTCTATTTATTAGTGTTTATTTAGATTTTGCTGTGTATTTCGCTCTTCCAGATAGTGTCTAGGTACAGTGTGGTGTTACTACTGGAGGTGGTGGATAAGAGCGGTAAGGCCATGAAAAAGTTGCTTGAGGAACTCAACAAAACAGGGTGAGTTCCTACCACATACACACACATACAGACAAAGGTACAGCCTGTAGCTGTCTGTAGAAAACTGTCTATGCACTACACAGACTGCTTTATTTCTTATACCAATACTTGCACTGGCATGCAATATTTAAACCCGCATTCGGCCCATTAACCGTCGGCTTTAATATGAACGTTTTATACGGAAAAAGTTTGATATTATAAGGGGTCTGTGACTCATTTTGTGATGCATGTCACTGTTTGTGTAACTTGTAATGCATGATACTACAAATACATATCCATATTTATTTGTAGGTTCTACTACTACTTTCGGTAAATCCGATTACTGCTACTGTATGTATGTGTAACGGAGGCCAGTGGTACAGCAAGGTGCTGCGCTGTGCAGAGTAAACCTCACTCCCCGACACCTTAAGAGACGAGTTAGCGACCGATGCTAGAGCCCATTGGGTTTTAGCCTCCCTTACTAACACGTCCGCCTCCCACGCCGGGGGTCCGAGTCCGGTGCGGGACTTGACCGGTTACACATGCTTGTAGATTGTAATGTTTTTTGTAAAAGTTTGTTAACGCGTTTGTTTAATAATGCAACGCACCACATTTCTTGAAAGTTTAGTGGAGTAAATTGTATTCAGATTCTGTTGGTTTGTCCCTCAGCGGTAACACAAAGCATCCCTACATAATGGTTAAGAGCCATGTTCTGGGCCGAGACACCTACAAGGAGCAGTTTGTCTTCTTATTCAGGTAGGAGGTCGGATGCTGAACGTAAAGGCTATTCTTTCTAGCGTGAAAAGAGAAGATTGCAACAGAGTTCGTGGATCTGCTGCATAGCTTTGTGCTTTAATGCCTCTGTTTGTATATAAGAGATGAATGCTCTTTCTTTGTTCCCTAAGCCATCACTTTTATACATTTGGTAAAATCTCTGGAATTGTTTATCTATGGACTAGCAGTAATTTGCTGTACTAACCTTTTCTTTAGACCTATATGTATAAAATAATTGCCATCTGGGTTATTAAAAGTGTGTCTGCGCATGTTTGTGTGACAGAGAGGATGAGGTACAGCTGATGGACACCTACCAATATGAGGATAATCAATTGGGAGATGAGGACGTTTTTGCCAGAGAACCCTATGCTGTCCGTTTCTCCTGCCCAAATACAGGTAGATTTCTTTCTTTCTTTCTTTCATTCTACCTATAATAATTTACTTCGGAGATACCCTGTTCAGCTAAGAAGATTCTAGAACGTTTCTTAGAAAGGCCAAGAGTTATATCAAGAGCACTTTTATTTGTTTAATTTGTATGATTTATGATTTTTTTGAGGAATCTTTGTAATAAAAATATTAGAATCTATTCTCCATAACCTCCTGAGAGCATTCCACTTTTGTCCTCCTATTGGGACAAGAACCATAAAGCTTCTAGCTCTTCTCTTGTGTATGGCAAATAGTATATGGAAAATAGGTTAAATTGTGTTTGTAAAATGTGTGTGTGTAGTTGTGGAGGACATGGTGTTGATTCCAGTCCACACCAAGCCAACGGACACACAGAGGGAGCTTAATGAACTCCATGATGTTGTCAGTGCTGTGAGCAGTAAATGGGACACTCAGGTAAAACTGTTAAATTCAAACTCATTACACTTTTACTGTTGTTATTAATGTATTTGTATAGCATTATTAGACCTGTCTGCTGTGTGACCCAAAACATGTCCTTTTAAAGTCTGGAACATTACCTCGGTATAAGATGTTACCTTGGTTTATTTAGAATGGGGCAGTTTCTACCCACATGCCCTTGATATTGAATATACTGTAAACCCATGCCCTCTTTAACTTGCTAATGAGCTCAGTGGAGTCCGTAGTAATGGTAGTAGTAGCAGAAGTAGTACTAGTAATAGCAGTCGCTATTAGAATACCACTGCTATCACCATGCTATGTTATTAGCAGCATAGCGTGGCGATGATTGTGTTCATAATATGATTAAATGTGCTGTGCAGAACATCATGATCTTGGGAGACTTCAATGCAGATGGACGTTACATGTCCAAAAAGAAGAGGTCACAAATCAGTATTTACTCTAATTCAGACTATCATTGGCTGATAGATGAAGACGAGGACACCACTGCCTCCAATAATAATGAGCACACCTATGACAGGTAAACCTCATCAACAGCTGCTTTGGAGAAACTAGGTTATACATATAGCTAAAATATTTTGAGCTTTGTACTGATAAGCATTTTGCATAAAAAAATGTTTCCAGTCAGATGTTAATACACATTTTGTTTTCTTTAATTTATTTGTATTTTTTAAATATTTGCTTGCTTATACACGACCTTGTAACTTTTTTGAAAGATGCTTTATAAATACAGATTATTATAACATAAAAAGTCTAGGCATCGTGGGTTATAAGGTTAAAGACATTTTTTAAATCTTTTTAAATCTTTAAGAAGCCAATATTATGCTACACTATTGTAGCATTTTTATTTCTTTGTGATTAGTGTCCCATTTTCAATGCACTTTTCAAAATGCAAGAATATGCATTTTCCAACACCAAGAAATCCCTGTTAAAAGAAGTAAACACTACCCTTTTAAAAGAATGCTGTGTCTCTTATTTCTCTCAAGGATTGTCGTGTATGGGGATGACATGCTAAACGCCGTTGTCCCCAATTCAGCCAAGCCTTTCAACTTTCAGACATTTTTCCATCTGTCTGATGATCAGGTGTGGAAAGAATAACTAAATGTGTATAATGTGAAATATGAGTGCATGTGTATCATGCATACTTACACACATGCATACAGTTATATGCATATCTATATATGTTTAGATATCTATATTATTCATATCTACATGAAAATGCAAATAACAAAATTATAACAAAACTACACGTACAAATGTTCATAACACTGTACAGATTTCCCGTATCGAAGCACATTTAAGTGTGCCTTCATGGATTATCTATGACGGGCACATATGTATATCCCCTGACCTGTTTGAGATGGGTATAAACTTTAGAATATTGTTCAGTTTGGTCACATAATCTGTATCATAAATGCATTTACTCCCTAACGTTACCTTTCATAAATGCAGTTATGTGTATATTAGCTGTTACACATTTGTGTATCCTATATCTAAATATTGGTGTGGTTTAATATAGCCATTTCTTTATCCTGTAGGCTCTCAAGATAAGCGACCACTATCCTGTGGAGGTGGAGATACAAACAGGAAGAAATCCAGGGAAGAAGGGTACTAGAGGACAAACAGAAAAGAGTGGTAAATTGATTTTGTATCATTTTAAATTGCATTTATTTACAAATGGGCAAATGCAAAAAAAATTAAATGCACATGTGCATTTAAAAAGCTTAAATGCACATGTGAAAGGCTTAATGCAACTATGCCAACAACACCAATAAACAGAAACATTTCTGTCACACTTTTTCGTGAAGCCCCGGAGAAGAAGCAGAGCAGGCCACGGGCCGGGAAGAGGAATCCACCTGCCTCAGCTCCCCAGGGAGCAGCCAAGAGACGTAAAACATAATAAAGCTAATATTGAGATGGAGTTGACTTAAAGTCATATCATTTTATACGTATTTGGATCTGAATCTGCATATTTTGACTTACAGTATCTTGTCTCAGGGATAAGTGGTGTCTTCTTAAATTTAGTTATCACTGATAGTAAATAAATAAGTGTCTTTCCATAAGGTGACACTATTGTGAATACAGTAAACATTCTTATTTTTAAAACGAACATAATGAATTTGAGTTTGGTTTCCTCTGGGCTTTTTTGAAAAACATTCACCAAAATGTAATCTACCTTATTATCTCACGTATTTGTTTTTTTACTTTTATATTTTGGGGTTTGTTAAGTAATTTGACAATTTGTTTTAATCTAACGTGGTCTAAATAAAAGTTATTGTCATAGTCAGTGTGTCATCTCTCTATCAATCCGTATGTCTTGGCAAACTGATTAGATGAAAATAAGTAGTTTCTGGAGAGGAGATGGGAGGAGAGAAAGAAAAGAACTTGAAAAGCAGAACACGCCGGAGGAAAAAGGACATCTGAGATCATGCCTGTTTGGAAATGTGGATATTATGGGATGTCTAACATGTTCTCAGTGCTCGGATCAGCCATTGTGTTTCCTTATATTTTGTGTCTCAGCCACAAAGATGTGTTTCTATTGTAACACTAAGACTGTAGCCTACTTAAGAAACAGGCTTGGCATTTGTGTGGAAAGTGTGGAAACACCATAGATCAGCACCTATAGCTCACCTGTAGGTTACTTAACTACACTTAAAGACCAAGAGGACCATTTACATGTCCCAGGAGCTGTGTACATTTACACAGAAATAGCCTATATTGTATTTAATGAGGAAGGTAGGCCATATAGTGGTGGTATGCACAGTACTGGGCTTACCACCACTACAAGGACAAGTGATGTGGCGCCCCCATCTGGCAATGAAAGCCCAATGTTGCCCCTATCCAGAATGTTTAGCCACCCCAGGTCTACATGGACAATGGGATAAACGCTTTGTCAGGAGGGTGCTATCACATGAGTGTGTTACCTAGGCTTTTCCTTTGGTTAGTTCGGAGTCAACCAGAATGCGTGGTGACTGGTAACGTCTGAAATCAGTTTTCTGCAAAAAGTTATGGAACGAGATGAATCTTCCGAAGTGTTCTTGGGCCCTGCCCCTTCTCTATCCTCCCCCTGCCCTCCACTATTTGAGCCCCGCCCAAGGAGGAGGTTAAAAGGGGCACTTGTGTCACCTGAGATCCCCTCACTGTCGTTGGAATCCTTACCTTCACGGCTGACTCTCTATCTCTCTCATTTACTCGTCCATCCGTCGATTTCTCCCCTCGCTTGCTCTCGCATTCAGCTCTTCTGATATTGATTGCCCATTCAGCCCAAACAACTCTTTATCTCATCCATCTCACCTCCCTTACACCCTTCACCATCTCGGTCTCATCCATCTTTCTATCTCTTTTTCTCAATCCCATCGTATTACCTCTCTCTCTTTCTCTCCGTCTCTCCCCATTTGTCTATTTGTCTACTTTTCATCTCTCCATTCTTTCCTCTGTTTTCAACACCATGAGTCTCAGTCGCACCAAGCGCATCAGCTCCAGCAGCTCGATGCGCAGCAGCCCCGGGGGGCGGATGCTGAGCAGTTTTGGTCCGGTATCGGGAGGGTTCAGCGGCGTGTCCCTTAGCAGCGGTTCGCTGTACGCGGGCGCCAACGGCCACCACCACGGCCATAGCCCCCCGCTGTCTGCGCTGTCCGTCAACAAGAGCCTGCTGGCACCTCTCAACCTGGAGATAGACCCCAACCTGTCGATGAGCCGAGCCCACGAGAAGGAGCAGATCAAGAGCCTTAACAACCGCTTCGCTAGCTTCATCGATAAGGTAAAAAAAAAAAAATCTGTTCTTTGTAAGAACTTAGTAGCTTAAGGTTCTATTTTATCTTGTCATGTAGGTCTACTGTCTTGTCTTGTCTTGTCTTGTCTTATTGTCTTGTCTTGTCTTACTTTTATCTTAATCCATTCTCTTTTGGGATTAGGCTATGAAGTTCTATCCTAACATAAAGGGCATTGTTTCCATAACACTGTTCAGTTGAAGTATAATGTAATATTTCTTCCAAATATATAGTGGCATTGAGTTGAGTATAGTATATAAACATAGTAGTCTAAGTTTTATTTAATCACAACAAAGCAGCAGAGACCTTAACCACCCAGTTAAGATGAACAACACAGTGAATGCACCTGTGAACTCTGCTGAACACATCCTTTACAATTAGGTCATTTAGACGCTTTTACACGGAGCAGATAGGGGTTAGGCATCTTGCTCAAGGATCCTTACAGGTAGACCAACTCTGGGGCTTGAACCTATGACCTTCTGGCTGGGAGTCAAACACCTAGACCACTAGACTGTCCTGCCCCAATCGCACATCCTTCTTCACCTTCACACTTTTCACCTAATTAACAGTAACCGTAAAAAAATTTTTTTTATTTTGTATTGTATTGTATTTATGAATTTATATTCATTACATGTAATACCTTAATTGAACTTTGGGTGTAATAATAATAATAACCATATTATTAATAATAAAAATATGAATGAACATAAATATAATTTACTGATTTAACGGGACATTAAAATATTAAATATTAAATATGAGAAGTGGGTGTGTAGCCTATATGAAGAAGAAAGACTCTGTTCCCAGAGGGAGCGATTGCCCTGGGATAATGCTGGACACTGATACCCAAATTACGGGACATCTCCGCTTTCTCACGGAGTAGGTAACACTCTCACAATAGGACCATTGTAGGCCACTCCTTGCCTCTGCAGCAATACACTCCAGGCTTTAGTCACTACACCTGACTGGTTATGAGCACTGTGCTGGCCAAGGGGTTGTTTGTCCATTTAGGTCATGGAGAAAATTACATAAAAGATAGTTGAATGAGAAATCCTGTTATCTGTCACAATAACCCCCTTGTGGCTGCAACATACAGTAGACTTGCTTTGTGTAAATCAAAACACACTTGAAATTATAATGTTAATGCTGCAAAGGTTCACCATTGAAGTTTATTGTATTATTATGCTGATGTAGCAATGTCTTAACTTACAGTTATTACAAGTACAAACTAAGTATGTTGGTAGCAGGTAGGGGTTATCTTGCTTATGAAGCCAGTTCATGACAACTCACAAAAGTATGTGGATGTCTTTTCCATGTAGTGTGGATGTAAACATCCACAATAACCCAGTCATGCCTCTTGGCTGCTTTAAAAATCCCCAAAGCCCCCCACCAGTGCAGGGTGCTTGGTGACAAAGCCAAAAGGACAATTTCAATCTCGGGTTAAGATCGGAATTTGTTTTCTGTCTTTGCGGTTAAATTGAGCACTCTCTAGGGGCAATGCTCAATACCATTCTGACTTATTTAGTTACAGCCCTCTAGTTCATGAGACAGCTGTTAGTAAGTATAAGGTTTGGTGGGGATTTCTCTGGATTTCTGGGGATAAACGTGTCTTCCTCTCTAACATTTGGGCCAGCAAAGAAGAAATGTGTAAGCACTACTAAGACCTTGTTCTCTGGTGCTTAGTTCAAGTGGACTATTCAGTCCACTTGGACGTTAAAGGCTGGATGTTAATGGCTACAGAAACAAAATGCTGAGATATAGTGACACAGATTCAGTGGCTCTTATTAAAAACATACAGTAGAGGTGAACTGCTAATATGGTCACTCCCCGTCAGAACTGGGATTTAAATATTGAATAACCAGACTTGGGACATGGGATATTTGTTATTTCCGTCCCATTTAGAATGTACCTTGATGAATGAGGTCACACATGGTTCGGTCGTGTCCCAGACGGGATTAGAAGACACCACAGGCTTTGTTTTGGGGACGAGAACACACAAAAGACAAAGAAAGGGCACCTGGCTACAGGCTAGAAACTCAAGGTGTACAGATATGGGTATTACTTTCAGTCAGAGTGCTGGCATTAGAGCAATGATCTCATTTTAGGTTAATCTACTGTGAAGGTTTCTAGACCCTGTACAATCATATTTCAAAGGTATAATGGCATGTTTTTCACAGTCAAGTTTATTGTATGATTGAAGGCTCAAAAAGTTAGAAAGCCACTGCTGTAAATTAAGAGATTTGAATGTTTGACTGCATGTTTGATATACAACAAAACCTTAGCCCCAACACAGACTTTATCCTTTACATACAAACTTCAAGGACCAATTGTAATTGTTCCAATATAATACGATGGGTACAATACAATACGATACAATACAATACAACGTGACTCTTATCAATATTGGCCATCTGACCACAATCAGGCACAGGTCAACCTTATGGTCCTTATGGTTCTAACACTCCTCTGGCTATCTCTGCCTTCATACCAATGCTTGTCTGCACACTGACAATGAATGCCCTTGTTTTATATCAAAACCACACACACACACACACACACACACACACACACACACACACACACACACA
>JAODLI010034479.1:0-18998 GCA_027575585.1 Percopsis omiscomaycus | reverse complement strand
TGTCACACACACACACACACACACACACACACACACACACACACACACACACACACACACACAGCACCCCCATTAGAGCCCCATCAGCCGCAGCTGCAGTGGTTAGGGCCGGGTGGCCGACCCTGCATGGAGGTTCCTTCCTTTGTGTGGGTGAGGAGAGGCTCCGCTGCAGCGGCCGGCACCCACCCCTCTCTCTACCCTCTCTCTCCCCTCCTCTCCCCTCCCTCTCCCCTCTCTCTCCCCTCCTCTCCCCTCCTCTCACACCTTACAACTCAATTAGTCTCTCCTGCACCCTTTCACTTTCGCAACTCTTCCTGTCTCTCTCAGTTCAATGCGCGATCCCTCTCTCCAACTTTGACCTCTGCCGGTTCTCTCGTTCCTCGGGCTTCTGTGCTCTTTACAAACTGACTGGTTGTCCGGTCTTTCCAGGCTGTTCAGGTGAGATTTGACTGAGCAGGTGGGACACAGCGTGTCACAGTGCGCGCCTGTGTGTTTGGTGTCTATGCATGTTAGTCAGAGTGCTGTATGTATCAATAATGCATATAGATAATGCAGCCGCTTCAGTCTGCCAACAACTACATTCATACAGGCAGAGACAGAGAGAAAGAGAGAGAGGGAGCTATCCTCTGAAACACATACAATTCTGTTCTAACTACTTTGTATATCTAGTTTCCACTTTCACTGAAAATTGTAATTCTAATATATTTGGTAGTATTAATATAGTTTATATAGCTAATATAGTTCAATATAGTAGAAGAGAAGGCAAGAAAGCCTCACTTTGCTATGAAAGCATGCAGATCTGGTTCAAAGTTTATAAATAGTCTTCCATTAAAACACAAATTTGAACAATGGTAAAATCAAAACATGAAGATCATCACTTTGTCTCAGGAGGGGGAGAGGATAGTCTAGTGGTGTAAGTGTTGGGCTCCCAGCTGGAAGGTTGTGAGTTCTACCTGTAAGCATCCTTGAGCAAGATGCCTAACCCCTATCTGCTCCAATAGCAGCATGAAATTGTAAGTTGCTTTGGATAAAAGCATATGCTAATTGTAATTATAATTGTAATTGTCTCCTTCTCTCTCCCCCTCCCTGCCCTCACCACCTACATCGCCTCATGTCATAACCTAAAATCCCTCTCATCCTCTTCTGCTGCACTCTCCCTACTATCATCGACTGAACAATTTAAATAATCTGTAACATCTTGTCTTGACACCCTTTGTCCGCTTACTACTAGAACAGCGCAAACATCTCCCGCTACTCCATGGCTGTTGGAATCTCTAAAAGCTTGTAGAACAGAGCTCAGAGCAGTTGAGAGGAAATGGAAAAGCCACCTTCAAAACAAAATCAGCCAAAGCCACCTTCAAAACAAAATCCACTCCACCGCCACCAACCCCAGGAAACTGTTCTCTGTATTTTCTTCACTGCTCACACCACCCACCCCTCCTCCCCTATCCTCCTTGTCAGCTGATAATTTTTTAACCTTTTTTCAAAGAAAGTAGATGACATTAGCCAGTCCTTTGCCTCTCCCTCTATTCCCTGTCCCACATTGCCTGTTAGTAATCTAAACACTTTCTCTGCCCTCTCCACAGAAGATATCCAAACACTGATTGTATCCAACCGGGCCACTAACTGCCCACTTGACCCTATCCCTACAGCTCTTCTTCAAGCCATCTCAAATGACATCCTACCATTCCTCACATCTCTAATCGACTCCTCTCTGGCCACAGAGTCAGTCCCAGCTGCCTTTAAAACAGCTAGAGTAAGACCGCTTCTCAAGAAATGAACCCTGGACTCATATGCAGCTCAGAACTACAGACAGTATCTCTCGAAAAACACTTGAACGCGCAGCCTCCGACCAACTGTCCTCCTACCTCTCACAACACAACCTCCTGGACTCAATCCAGTCTGTTTTCAAGGCAACTCACTGCACTGAAACTGCTCTTCCCATGGTGACAGAAGCCCTGCACAGTGCTAAAGCCACCTCCTTCTCCTCAGTGATCATCCTCTTAGACTTGTCTGCAGCATTCGACACGGTAAACCACCAGGTCCTTCTATCGACCCTTGCTGAGCTGGGCATTGCCAACTCTGCACTCTCCTGGTTTGAGTCCTATCTGACAAATCACTGCTATTGAGTCCTCTGGAATGGACACCTGTCCAAACCCTGCCCACTCAACACTGGGGTTCCACAAGGATTGGTGCTGGGACCCTTACTCTTCTCACTGTACACTAGAATTCTTAACTCTGTATTCTCTTCACACGGATCTCTGAAGGTCTAGGATCTAGGATCTCTGAATGTCTCGCTGACATCAGTGCTTGGATGTCTTCGCATTACCTCAAGCTCAACCGGCAAAGGACTGTCCTCAAGTGGACCTGTCTATTACCCTTGAAAACGGCACCGTATCCTCCTGTCCACCTGCAAAGAGTCTAGGAGTTGTCCTGGACAACCAACTGTCCTGCACAGCTAACATTGTCACAACGTCCCGAGCCTGAAGAGTTTTCCTCTACAATATCAGAAGGATAAGGCCGTTCCTCACAAAAGAAGCGGCACAGCTCCCGGTCCAAGCTGACTATACCGTTCTCTGCTACCTGACCTTAAAACGAATCCAAAATGCAGCAGCACGTCTAGTATTCAACCAACCAATGTTCTCCCATGTAACCCCCCTCCTCCGAGACCTTCACTGGTTCCCCATCTCAGCCTGCATCTGATTCAAGACCCTGGGGTTAGCCTACAAGGCAGTAAAAGGAACTGCCTCACTCTACCTCCAAGCAATGGTAAGATTCCAGGTCTCAACCAGAGCAACTTCGATCAACCACCTCCATTGCTACGAGGGTGTAAGTGTTGCACAGCCCAGTCTCGACTCTTCTCTTTCTTGGCGCCACAATGGTGGAATGAGCTTCCTGCTGCAGTCAGAACAGCGATCTTCTGCAAGAGACTTAAAACCCACCTCTTCAAAATCCACATTGGTACCTCGGCCACCGATCTCTACACCTCGTAGCACTAATCCCACTAACAGAAGTACTCTATAACAATCCTTTATTCTATGTATATCCTCCTTTCCTCTCCAATGCTGTCCTTATTCTAGGAGAATGTAGTTTGCTTGCAAGAACTGGTGGTTAACCGGTTTAACTGCACTAATTGTAAATCGTTTTGGATAAAAGCATCTGCTAAATGCTGTAAATGTAAATGTAAATGTTAAGAAAAGCCTCAGTTATGGTCCTGGTGTTCAACAAACCATTAACACCACTAAAAACCACTAACATAATAAGCTTCAGGTCAACATTTGCTAATTTCTTCAAAAATATTGGACCCAACCAGAAAAACATTTGGTTTAGAGTAGGCCAAAGCTATTTGGCCTGAAAATGAACATGTAGACATTTTAGTGTAAATATCTTTTATTATAAGGCAAACACACTGCAAAGATTATCTTAAACACTCAACCTGCTACAGATACTATTAACCAGTCCTTAAATCAATAAACAGAAAATGAATCAACGTTTTAGTAATAGAATATTGTGGTGTATAATGTGCCATTGAAAAAATGTGTTTATTTCAATTCAACCCAAGTGATGCGTTTTCCGTCACATGCACGTTTAACAGTGAAAAGTAGAAGTAGAATTACTCTTTCACACTACCTGAGATCACTTTGAGGTTTCTATTAAACTTGTATTTAAGGGGATACGTCTATAGATATTTGTGTATGCAGTGTTTGTGTGTTTGTGTGTGTGTGTGTGTGTGTGTCAGTGTGTGTGTGTGTGAGAGAGAGAGAGAGAGAGAGAGAGAGAAAGAGAGAGATAGAAATGGAAAGTATACATTATAATGATTATAATATTTAAACTCAGCTACATCACCTGGTGTGTGTGTGTGTGTGTGTGTGTGTGTGTGTGTGTGAGGGAGAGAGCGTATTCACCTAGTATTAAACTTGACAAATACGTGGCATCAAAAATGTAGCCGGCCCTAAAAATAACATCATGAATTAGTAAACACTGGAGGGCCCGTCTCATATTCTTCTTCTGCTGTTTCAAGCCTGCACTGGCTGCTGGGGGCTTACACTCTCAATGTGTGTTCCTAAACACACACACTCATCACACACACACACAAGCATATACACATGTATACCCTATCACATACTTATCACAAACATACACATGCATGCATGCACACACTCACAAATGCCTATACAAACACACACACACACACACTCTCTCTGTACTGTAAGGTAAAGTACAGATAATAATTCCTCTGGTAGATCAAATCAATTGGTTTTTCCAGTCATTTCAAACACTCTCTGAGCATGCAACTGAATAAAGAATATGAAGGAATATGAGAAGAAGTATTTCGAGTTGTTAGAAGTGATTTTATACAAAGACACACTATTAGTCAATCCATCACCTGTTTATGAGTATGTAAGCCTCGTTTTACATAAAATGTCGTTTGCTGTAAAAAATAACCAGGGAATGCCTTGCTTGTTAGATCTTTTTTACTCAGTTCAGTGGACTGAAGGCTACAGCAGAATGTTCCTACATCCACTGGCTAAACAAAGCCTCAGGAATTATCTTTGCTAATACTGAGCTGCAATGTGCAGTAGGCTCAGACCAAGCCTTAATGGTTTCAACACTTAAAAATAGCTCTTTTGAGGCAGGCTGGCTGGCTCTGATTTTTCCTTCGTGACTGGGATGGAATGAACAGGTGAAACCACTAAAGCCTGAAGCCTGCAGATTTCACCTGGATTTACCTGGTCAGCGTAAAGGAAAGAGGCTGTGTCATTGCCTTTATCCTTGTTTACACTACTGGCATTGCAAATGAAAAGATACATAAAAAGGAAGGCAGGAATAGACAAAGTTGGAAACTAGTGACAGATGGTATAGAGATTTGATCACTTGACAGAGAGCACTATAGGCTTATGTGACAGATAAGACTATCGGCTTATATGCTATTCCAACTGTTTACAGACTTTAATTCACGTGGAAGAAGACCATTTGTGGACTATTTTTTTCAGGCCACGAGGGCAGATTTGATTGTCAGGAATCTATTTTTGGATTGTTATGTCTGGTCTGTTGATCACTACAATACAGGCTACGACGTTTTAAGACCTTACCGTTAACTCTCTCTAATCCGCTCTTGCGCGCAGGGCGGGCCGTCCCGGTCGTCTTGGATATGAGACAACTTGTTTTCAAGACGGTCAAAATGTGTAAAAAGACAGACACATCCCTCAGACATGGAAATGTGATTTATCATTTATCCATAGCGCTTGGACTGCGTAGTGAACGACCTGCGTAGATACAGATTCCCTTTATAATGATAGAGTCCCGGGGCAGGTGCGCGCAGGATGCTGAAGGCGGAGGAGACGCACGTTGTTCAAGTGACGTTAATCTTCTCTCACTCAACACACTCCCCTTCCAGCCGCTCCACTCAACGTACCCCCTCCCCTCTCTCTCCCGCCCTCTCTTCTCTTTCGCTCTCTCGAGTGTAGGCTACGACACAGTATAGCGAATTCACCTCTAGTTTAAGTTTTAATGGTGAAGGGGATGGAAGGACAAGTGAAACCGTATGAGAGGGACACAACGAGACGTTTACCTGCAGCTATCCCCTCTTCTCTTCTGCTGCTAATTTCTAGTTTATAGTGTGACCTATTCTAATTGTGTAGCATGTATTTGTGAATGTGTGTGTGTGTGTGTGTGTGTGTGTGTATGTGTGTGTGTGTGTGTTTTGGGTGGGGCGGGGGCGGGTTGAGATTTGAACAATATATTAGTACAAGATTGATTTTAGATTTGAGACATTGTTTGGGGGAGTCACCGCTTACTGGCCACGTTGCGGTACTGCAGGTGGGACTACAGGATAAATGGGATTTTTGACTACGCATCATATAAATATATTTCTGAAAACATGCCGCCTAAAAATACTGACCTCATCAGCAAATTAGTGACATTTCACTTGCTTGCATCTTAATAATTAACAGTAGGGGACCTCTTCACCCCTTAATCTGCGCTTGCATGGACAAACCTTGGGAGATAACAGTGATCTGATGGACAGTGGTGTTGAGGTCTCAGAGTTAATGTATGTAAGGTGTATGGTCGGGACTGCCTGGCAGGGTCTGTCTGTACCCTTTCTTCTCAATTATATAGAAGAAGGCTAGACAGGTTTGAGGCCAGCTTGAACACAGTCGTTTTTATTTCGCAATGACGGCTGTTGCTATAGGATATTCTGCAGTTTGCGCATCTGGTCACAAGATGTCAGTATTACACAACTGTGGCAAGGCCACAGCAAACAACACACCGCCACACTTTCCATACATCTTTACACCACTCTAAGCCCACCCCCCATGCCTTCCTTATTACATTAAGAACATAAAGACCATGCAGTCTACCTCCAGTCACAACCAATGCCCCTCACCACGACCAGGAAATCCAAACCTCTGTGCATGGAAGTCTCTTCAAATTCATCAGAGATTAGCAGAGGTAACTCTTTTGTTGATTCTGTTTCTCCCCCCTCATTTTGTAGTCGGTTTGTTCCTTGGCCATCAGCTGGTGGCAAGAGCTATTTTGGGTGGGAGAGGGGGATTGTTATTCCTGTTGATGGCCTTGAAAGCCAGCCTGACAAGTTACTAGGTATTTCAGTGCTAATGAACTTGAAAAAAGATCAATTTCATAGGCTATGTATGGGGCAATAAATAGCAAACATCAGTATGACACACTAAACACAGCTATCGGATGCATCCAATAATCCATATCACATAACATCTCCACAGCAAGCTGAGAAGAGATGAAAAATATATAACAAGCGAATAAGGTGTGTGTGAAAAGTGTTTATGCTGTAGGCCAACATAAAACAGAAGTACAGAAGTACATGTTCATTACATTAGTCACGGCTCCAGGTTTCTGAGCACGTGCTATAACCTTGCGTTTTCTGTCTCATGCTTAATTGAGCATACCCACTACACCGTGGGCTCAATTTCTCCTCCTGACCAAATGTTCCTCACTTTAAAAGGGAAGTCCAACAAACTATTGTACTGACTACAGAGCTGAGAGTACACACATTCTCATTACTTCCTCTCCGTTTCTAGTCCCTCATTCTTCACAGGGAGATGAAAAGGTCTTTCATGTTGTTTCCTCTTGTTGCATTATTTATTGGTGTGTGGTGCTTTATTAGCTGGTTTCATCTCAGATTTCGCAGTTATTTTGGGGTGGGGGGGGGGGGGGGGGGTTTAAATATGTTACAGACGCCAAACACCCCTTTTCCTGCATTTCTCACTCACTTCAGTAGCCTCCTCTGTCCTGACGGAAAAGAACAACAACAGCCAGATTTTCAAAGTGAATTGAAATAGCCTCTGAAGTCAAAATCTATCCAATGACTCCCTGTGTCTTAAGGAGAGATTCTCTTGTGTTGTGGCTGACATGAAAGAAGAACAGAGAATTATCTTTGTCATTTTCCTCATTAACCTCATTATACATACCTATATATATACTATATATATAGACAAACTTCAAATGATTGCCTGGGAGTTATTTGTTTTGACATGGTAGCTACACTAGAACTATTTTATGGTCTGCATTGGAGACTGCACTTAAGTGGATTCATTTTGGAACGATTTAAATATTTCAGCCACTAGATGGTGGTCTGCTCTTGACTGGAGAGCTAAGCTAAGTCTATCAGAATAGAATTAAATATGAACACAGAAAATATGAGAGGGAAATAAGGATTCCTATTTAACAAAACAGTCCATAGATAACTTACCCATTTTGTCATGTCATGTCATGTGTTGTCCTGCTTTTTTTATTCACCAGTCATCTTGTATTCAGTCTTTACACAAAAAGGTCAAGGAAATTTAGTTGCACTCCAGTGTGTCCTGTTTAACAATACAAATCATTCAGTTTGTAACAAGGTAGGATGGAAACCTGGTCTATCTGCCCTTAGTGGAAGACATCTTCTAGACAGGGGACTATAAAACACAAAATGAATCACACCAAACAGGCTTTCATGGTGTCAGAACTACCTATTTTGACACCTGCTGTAAAATGTACTGCTGTAAACGTTGTAATAAAGACGTTATCATTACTGCCCACTGGTGGTTATATTGGGTAAATACATGTTTTCCAACGTTAGAGAGAGTAGCAAATGCACCTGGGCGTGTATACTAGTAGTAGGCCTAATAGAGGCTTTGTCTGTCAACTGAATGTTTCAACCAGTTCTCACTCGCACAAGTGAATGAAGACGGAGACATTTGTAAATTTTGTCTGTTTAAGAACAGCAGAACACCAGCATGAAGTTAGCATGAAAGAGCCCTTCCCACCCTGAAGGACGAGCAGGGAGATGAAGGTAAGCCAAAAAAGCGGGTTGATTTCTGATAACATTTGGGCAGTTGGTGGCAGGGAGGGGCCTTATGTAAACTTAATGGTTCAGCAGTTTTTCTTCTGTCGCGCTATGGTTCATCCTTACATCTTTATCAGGGAGCTCCAACCGTTTGCGGTTGATAGATACGCCTGGCAGGCCTGATTTGGCTTGTGCTCGTCTTTTATTCATTCCATCTCGTCCAGTACCCACACCTCCACCATGTCCTGGTTTCTCCTGGCAGGTCTAATCTCTCTCCTTAATCGGCTGCAGACGTGAGGATTTGCCATTCTCTGCAGGGAGGTTCATGGGATATGGCCAAGCTTTTCAAGTGAGTGCAGAGGTAGATGGTGCAGATATGGCAGTGCCCAGGAACTGGTAGACACGTGCACATGCAGTGTATCAGGTGGTGGGCTGAGAATCAGTACTGTATGTTACGCAGTGGGCCCACACAGTGTATCCTCCTCCACCTTTATTAACAGATCAACATTTCGAGGATCTTTATTAGGTCAAACAGAACTAGTGCCTATAACCCATACATCCGAGTAACAGTAGGGGATTATGGGATGTATTTTTTCTTGGTTAAGCACCAGTTCTGTCTTGCGGTGAACATCCCTGCGAGGATCCAAACATTGTTCGTTTAATCGAGGTGTTTGGAGTGTGATACAGTGTGTGGGCCTACTGCAGATTCCAACCCTGTGCAGGCCAGGCCTAGGGAAGCTTGGTTCAGTAAAGGTACATCATGTCTGAATATTAGCAGAAACACTGAACTCTGCGAAACCAGCCATTATCTCACACCTCCATCGGTCCAGCCTTGAACTACACAGTACGCCACCCCTTTAAATCCCAGAGGAAGTCACCATAAGGTTCGTATTGGGGACTTGACTCACAATAAACACACATAAACAGCTCACCCTTTCATGTCAGCCTTGTAAAAGAGGAATAAATAAAGCAAACACTCTTCAATGAGGGCCTTTGTTGAGAGGAAGCAGCTGGAGATGGCACTGGGCCCTGGTATTGTCTGCTAGCTGCTCGCTGACCGTACCATGGTGTCAGGCTGGCGTCTCATGGAGGAAGGAGAAGGACACATCACCCACATCAAAGAGACAGGCTTGAGTCCAAAAATGTGGGATTTTGATGTGCTGATCATGGGTCACTTTGGTCTTGGTTCTGCCTAAGCCCATTTTATCCAAGAGTTGAAATATTTCTTTAATTTTAACAATTACTGTAGTGTCGTCCTCATCGACCCAACAGCTTCTATTAGCGTTTGGGCATTACAGTATACAGGGATAAAGCAACTTCTACTCAAGCATGTAAATGAAGCATGACTCCAGTGTTTAGTCTGTCCTTCAAAAAAATGTACTTTGCTCCCTGTAATTGTGTCTCTTGTGTGTCTCGTTAGAGAATTCAACTTAAGGGGCCCCAACTTGAACAATGCGGTATTTTCCCCTCTTTCCCTTTTCCTGCCCTGAGTTGAGTTGCCTCGCTAATTCTCTGTCTGTCCCCTTAGATGTGGCCCAGGCTATTTACAAATCCACAGTTTGGAATGAATGTTCAACTCCTTTTCTTTTCGGATTAGATGGAAGGGAAGAGGGATGTGGGACAGTAGGAAAGAGAGAAAGAGGCAGCTCATAGCTCAAGCTACTGCTGAACTTGAAAGGATTATGGAAAAATGGAAATGTTTCCCAAGTAATAAAAAAGCGCATGTTATTTGTTGTCGGTGTCAAAATGGGATCAACAGAGCTTCAAAGGACATCTGGATAGTGTTGTGATGTCACCAGATACAGTCGGGGAAAATCCAACAGGAAAGGAGCAGGGAAGGCCAGCAACAATTTCCAAACTATAGAAACAGAGAGGCATGCTTTCCTTTTACACCCACCATACATATAAAGAGTATATAAACAGTATTAGCTGTAGTAATATTATTAGGGGAACCTAATTTCTTTTGTCCACCCACTACAGGGGCGAGACAGCTACAGAACTAATCAGCGTGAATCAGTGAATCAGCGTGAATCATTATTTTGCTGAAAGACACTTAAACTGGGTAGGTTTTGCTGAATGTGTGGTTTAAACTGAGTCCTAGTGGAAGCACATGCTTGTAGCTCACCGTGCCACCATCCTGCATATAGTTTATTATGAGTGATCTATAGATATGGGCCTCGTCTCTACCGGCAGGGCTCCATGCGGACAAAGAGTACTTTCATGGCAGATGAGCACACATGCACACCTTATGTTATGTGGAAACTTTCTGTGTTCAGTGTACATTCTCTGCTGGCCTCCCTATCTTTCTCACTCACGCACACGCGAACACACGCAAATAGGAGAGAGAATGAAAGAGAGAGTGTTTTCATACCATCTGGTCCAGATATAGCTGGCGTGGAGACAGATAACCTAAACCAGAGTCATGGCTTGAAGTAAAACAATCCCCTTTTCCCATCATAGAGCTTTATTTAAGGAGGCCCTTTGAGGAGCAGTCACTACATTGGCACCTAGTGAAGGATTTATTTCGGTTGTATCCAGAAAGTAAAGCGGGTACACCTTGAAGAGCTCAGAAACCCTGTGACAGTGTCACGCCGACCACAACGTAGATGACTGTTTGCTACTGTACACCTGCATTTACCTTCTTAAAGTTACCGTCAAAACCTTACTTTGAACTATTATGTTGCATAAGCTTGTTTTGTTACAATGCTTTCATCCTGGTTTATAAGGAAACTGGTATGCACAGGAAATAAATGCCCCTTACTGTACAAAATGTGCGGCATGCAGCACCATGAATACATTATTCACTAACAGGAAGCTGACACTGATAGCTCCCAGGTTGCGGTTTGCAAGGACACATGTCTAACAATTATCCAGGGGCTTGAGGAAGTGGGTTCCTGGCAACACAATGTGAAGTGATATAGTGTTTGTCTGTTTGATAAAAAACTGTGGTCAGAGGAAAACCAAGTGTCAACCGGATAGTCTTTTGATGGCTGTCTGCATTGTTTATTGTACATAAAAGAGACAGGTGCCTTTGTTGTTGGCGGCTGGAGGCATGTGAGAAAAGAAGCTGACATTTTGTGTCATTATATCCTCTTTCGTTTTTGGTTCCCATTGAAAAGGCATGTACAGTATTTACAGGAAAGCCAAAGCTCCTTCATTACCTGTGAGCCTTATGTTACCTTGAAGTAGTGGGGGTGAAAGAGACTCCTGGCCTTTGATGAAATAGAGCAACACTTAAGCCCCAGAAGCCGTCGGTCTTTGATCACTTAACCTGATCTTCTTATATTTAATAGGAGGACCAAAGGAACAAGCATGGGAATCGGCTGCACCTCCTTTGATGATCTGAACCGTCGAGTTCACATATGCCCCTCTTGAAGAGGAAGCACCGTATAATGGCATAAAACACAGACAGCTAGTAGGGGTAACTATGTAAACACATGTACAAACACATGTACAAACGCATGTACAAACACATTCACATACGCCTTCATGTTTGAATCATTCAAATCTGTTGCATGAATTTGAATTTTGACTATCCTGCTGAACTTCAACATGGACTCTTCTGCTGCAACGGCTGCTATTGATGCATAATTTTACCTTAAATGAGACTTTTTTGTTATCCCAGTAATAATTTTGGTCTAAGCATACACCCTGAGGTGATTTTGTACAATACACATACTTAAGAAATTTCATTCACCAAAGGGAATAAATCATATTTACAAAGAAGGAACACTAGCCAATATTATTTTGCTATCATTAAAAGATTTCCTTAATGTGGTGTTCCCGTCTGGGCCAGTATGCCAGATGTCCAACCTTGGCCTTGGAGCAGTTCTGAGGTTTTGTTCAAATATATGTCAAAGTTGATATATTGAGACTGACTTACATGGTGGTGAGTAGTAATAGAGGATAAATTAGCAATTTTTGCTTGGTTCAGACAAAGATAAAACAGTTTGTGGACAAACTTAACACCGATGACAGCTAGTTTTATATTTGAGAAGAAAAAGCCAGTGTGTTGTGGCCTTTGATGTTATTCTGGCTTTTATTGACTTGTATCATTACATTTGACACTGAGCAAACTTGCTGTAACAATCTGGTTCTCTTTTCTCTTTAGCCACTAGCAACGCACTGTGTTTAATTCGATCCACTTCTATCTCCGGGGCCACCGCTCATACGCTGGGCTTCTCACATAATCTATGTTGCTCATCATAACAGTAATTGAGTCATACCGAAAAGATTAGCACCTCCTCATGGTGTTTATTATTCCCCTGGTGTTTAATGGACACCTAAGTGTCACGGGTGACTGTTGGGATGGGAACAAAAGATGAAAGCATTTGCCTTGAGCAAAGAGAGGCAGGTCGAGTCAGGGAGAGTGAGACTGATCTTTGCATGGAACTGGATTTGACTTTTCTCGTCCCCTTTTCTTCTGCCGCATATTTCTCAGGGCTGTGGTCAGCAAATAACAGCACTTTATGTCTTCCTCTATGCAGTGGTTTTCATACTTTTTGACTTGGGCCATCCCAAATTGAGTGGTTAATAGCTCATAACGTCTACCTGTTTACCACACAGATGTAGCCTGGCCAGGATAATAAAATACAGCATATAAAATATATATTTTAAATTAAAAAAATATTATAAAACAAATGTTATAATATATAATGATATAATAACAAAAGTTAACAAATAATTAAAAAATCTTCCAAGTCTCAAAGCATTTGGCGACCTATCGGGTATCCTATTACAACATACTCCTAAACCTCTCCATTAATTCATTACTTTTTACTTTTGTGCTTTGCATTCAACACATATTTTAAATAATGTGGCACAATATTCAATATATTGATGACTCATTATTAAATTGTATTTTTTGGAATATGTAAACACATAATACATATTTTAAGGGGGTTATAGATTTTGTTCTTTATAAAAGGTTCTTCACTATGTAAATGGAATTGCTTTATACACATTTGATATTCTTAACCAATGTAGGAAGGACATGCCTTCCTCTTGATGAGAAGAGAAAAAATCTGTTCTACCTTGTTCTGTCTCATTAGTTTCGTACAGGATATATTTACAGTCTTTCGCTGCCCTGACTTCTTTCAAAAATGAGAAACTGTGTATAACATGTCACAGCACTGTGTGATGTGGTTCTCCATGCTAAACTGGGCACTCTTACAAAGTGCCATTGTGGGGGTGTTTAAAGAATTTCCCAGTGGGGAAGGTAGCGGTAGCAGGTGGTGTGCTGGCTGGAAGACGTGTATCTCCCTGTGGTCTCATTCAGGCCTGAGAGAGAGGGGAGAGACAGGTGGTCAACCCCTTTAATGTTCTTAGGCTTTTAATCAGAGTGTGTGGCTGGAAAACAGGGCATGTGGTCGAATGACGAAGGATCCTTTACTGGCAGACCTGTGATAGGGCTTCTTCTAATGCTGCTGGCTGTTTTATGTGGTTACACCCCATTTACATCCCCACTTAGAAGAATTTCTGCACAGCACAGCTACGTTATCAAGCAGTGACACATGTGCGAATACTCAAATCAGTGTCACTTGTCTGACACAATTTATTATTATTAAAATTAATACAAATTATTTTGTGCTCTTTAGTCATTCTTAGACAGGCCTCCAGGAGACGCTGAAAAAAGTATTCATATAGTCCCGGATAACACAATATATATGGAAAAAAATACTCTCCTGTTTGATAGAAATAGATTGAGAGAAGAGTGGATAGGTTGTAATTTAGATTAGCCTGGTAAGACGATAATGATTTTGTAAGCTCCACGTTTTGTTGCACTCTGCCTTTCAGTCTGGAAACTCACTGTTCAAAGTCGTTTGTCAGAAAGGTGGAGCCAATAGATAGATAGATAGATAGATAGATAGATAGATACTTTATTAAAAAGTAGGTGTCAATCAAATCATTAACAGGACCACCTTAAACTAATCAGAACAACAAACTTTTAATGGAAATAACACAGGTGCTAGCAGAAGATTGGACCACCTTAAACCAACCAGAACCACATTTTGGAACACAGGCACTTAATTGCTGTCGGAAATGTTTTGAGAGATTTCAAATGAACTGAAAAACAGACATCAAACGGTGTGAAAACTGCCAGATCCATGCCAAAGTTTCAGGCCACTAAAAGAGATTTTTTTTAAAGAGTAAAAAGAACCATTAGGTTCACAGAAGTAAGCTGCCTTGTGTTGTGGAAACAAGCAGGTGCTTTATGGGGATCTTAAACACAACAGTATCACTTTGCATAGGGGCTGCCCCTTGTTACTGTTTCTACATGATGAATTACATCATTATCCTAACTTTGTTTTTCCCTGTGCACTAACGGGAGGAACTGTCAATATGGTGGTTTCGAGTTTCATGTTCCTAGGTCCCAGGCACAGAGAAGCAAAAACGGTTTTGTTTGGGATTTGTTAAGAGTTGGGGCTCATTTGTAACGGGCCCCCTGGTTCGTTTGATGTTGGCAGGCTCAAGGCTACATCTCAGTTAGTGAAAGATTTGACAATAGTGGCAGGTTCCCAAGAGCAAATGGGGTATTCCTGATTTAGGATACACATGCCTGAGTAAGCCAAATAATTGTACTTTGTAGATATAACGTATGATACTGCTGTAAAGGTCTACTGTTTGAAAGGTTGACATATTACTATATGTATGATTACTGTCAGGTGTGCAATGCTTCTTCACCATGGCTACCGCCGCAGGGTTTGAATGTTTCTCTGCCATCCTGTGTTACTTATGGATTATATCTTCTTAATAGACACTATACTGTATTGTTTATTTTATTTGGAAGCAATGGAATGGCTCTCCTCATTAGGGCCTGTTTGTTCATCCTTGATGATGATCTCATAAGGGGCTTTTTAGTAGAACATGGTGCTCTGTGATTGAATGGTTTTATGTGGAGTTAAAGCACTCAGGTTTGCACAGCAGGGAGCCACTTCAGATCACTTAGCTCAAATCCCTGCGGAGCGTTGGGGGAAAAAACCATCGATTGCTGCACAGGCTATTTTTCTTCTCCGTCCCCTAATTTTTCCCTCTTGCAAATTAATCCACTTTAACCATCCTTCTCTATCTCCTCTCTCTTCCTTCCCTATTAAACTTTTACTGAGTTTACATACAAAGATCAACGTGTTTAAATGCAGAAAAACTGCAGAAACTGCCCCTTAATGCTTAATGAGGCGTAACTGACAGTGAAGCCACAGGAAAGCCACAGGTATTTACTAATTTCTTGTAAAAACATTGATAATAATATACAATAATATGTATTTTATAAATTGTATGAAAAATGTCGGAGGAGGATTAGAGCTTCTTCTTCAATGGTCACTTTGCAGCAGTCCTACAAGTATGGTGGCTGTAGGATGCTCTAAAGCTTCTGCTTTCTCCACAATACACATATGTACTGTACAGTATATGCGAGTACATAGAGCATACTGTACTAAGGAACTCGGACACAGCCTTAATGGATCTTTTACGTAAATTTGAGGGGCGTGGCCTCAACTTTTTCACTGTTTATTGAACTATGACACATACAGTACGCTGGCAATTACATTACCCCCCATATGCGTGAAAATATAATCCCTTTAAACACCTTATTAACAAACCCCAAACACACACACACATACACACAGATCAGATTGCTCTAGATCAGATGGTATCTTCCATGGTGTATCAGAGAGCCATCTGGAGGGCTCAGACTGGGCTTGTGACATCACTTCCTCTAACACGTGCAAGTAGTGGTGGGAAATTGTACCACCATGACATCATGTAATGGTTCCAACATGTGGTAGGACAGTCTCTGACTAGCTGCCAGTGGAAGCTGGCTGCCAGTGGAATGCAAGGTAAAGTTTACAGCAAAGCCCGTTTCTGTGTCCACCTTAACCACAGTGGCCTTGATGTTGATTGAGATCCCATTCTCCCTGACTTAAATTTCAAGTAAAAAAAAAGAATTGGCCTTGAAATTAAGCCTTTCCAGCCTCCTAAAGTAACAACAGGCCAGTGACAGATTAGAGTCCATTTCCACCTTAACTTTTAAGGTGAAACCACACTTTAATCCCCTCTTTGATGAAGTCACGGTGACCTCTGCCACTTGGATTCTTCGCCATTATTATCATATTCCTCAAAGTCTCAGGCCAATAACTCAATGTGACTCCTCGGGCTCTTTCATCCTGCTTAAGAACTCTTTTCTTTTCACACATCTTGTATCCATCATCAGTCCCTCCCACACACCATGCACTCCTCCTCCATTCTCACGTTCATCTGCGCTTTTCCTCTCGCACTTATTTGTGCTCCCAACAGTGTTAATTTAAACACCAATATTTGGATTTAGTCTAGTCTTTCCAAGGTCTGACTTATAGTTATAGTCAAGTTTTAGTTGTTTCATTTAGATTTAGTCTAGTTACTACCAAGTCAATGTAATCTAATAATTTTAGTTTACTCATTGTCATTTCAATTTAGTAAACCCTTATTTTCTCTCATTATATTTTACATTGACAGACAGTGTTTTTATAAGCACTTCACCTGACTGCAGATAATTGGTAGTGAGTAGTAGCCTACAGCGTTGAACAGACTACACGATGGCAAGGAGACAAAGCAAGATGAACGCCCATTAGGCAGAAGTTAGACTGGTGTGGGTTCAGATGCCGAGGTTTTCATGTCCTGTTGGCAGGACATGTTGACACACCTCAGAGGCTATAGGCTAATGTACGTACGGACCACAAGAAAGCAAAGGCAACTGCAGCACCCACCAGCACAGCGGAGTGTGTCACTGCCTCCCACCTTATTTCAAGGGCTGACAGCGTGGACTGGATCTGACACACCTTTCTTGTGGGTCAGGGTCAGATCGTTTAGAGGGCTGACCAGGTCCGCATATATAGCCCGTATAGTCTGTAATATCTGGCCAGCCCTAAGAACCACCTCACCTCTTTTTTGGACTCGGGCCGCAGCCAGGTCGCAATGGCTGTGGTCTTATCTACCTGCGGCTTACCTGCGCACATTTAATCTATATGTTTTGCCCTTACAGCTTATCTCTAGCGGGACAATGGGGTATTTGTGCACATCACCATGTATACTTCTGACTAACACCCTAGATGCCTCCACCAAAACCCCGGGTCGAATCAAACTCTGGTGGATCATAGACTGCATACAGCCCGAATCCACCATCACCTGGTGGACCTCTGTACATCCCTTCTGGTCCATGAGTGGTTGGGGCTGCAGTCACCCGAACCACCTCGCCGACCTCCTATTTGCGGACCTTCTCGACGGAAGTCACCGGGTTGGCCGCACAGCCAACACACCTGTACGGGCGTTTGAGCGACTACCTGTGGGTCGGGACTTGTCCCCCCTCCCTCTGATCCCCATGGTCTCTGCTCCTCCTGGTCCTCCCGCTCTGGATCGATGATGGAGCCCGGATCCCGCATCGTCCCCTGCTGCTCCTGATGCTCCTGCCGCTGTTGGCCGGGAGCACCTGGCTGGTGGTCCCTCCGGCCCTTGAGATGCTTCCCTGACGGCTTCCTCGCTTCTCCCAGTTTCCCTGGTCAGGGTTAGCCTATCCCGCTGTCCATTCCTGCTGGTAGGCCGATGTCGAGCTGCTACACCAGGGTGAGTTGGAGCAGTGCCTGTGTCTGCACGGCGGACTGCCACCAGAGCGCCTGAGAGATTTACTGCTCCTGCACGACTTTTGCCCATTTGCCGTGTAATATCCGAGTGCAATGTTGTGAGACAGCTCCAACATCCTTATTTGTCCCTGTTCAGGTGCCACTGTAGCAATGACCAAGCTCATACACTCAGGGTTCTGTTCTGGCAGACCGTGTCTGAACCGTTTATTCACAAACTCATACAAGAAGACAGCGGGGCGGAAGGTTCACGGTGGTGCTGCCGCGTTTGTGTTCCAAGCCCCTCTCTGCTCTCTCCGTCTGCTCATATAGGAAGACAGGTGATTAGTAGATTCCCCACACCTGCTCCCAATCCCGGGAGTCCCGTGAACCGCAACTCCCAACATTCTATCCCCATTCAGACATTGCTAAACCACGCCCACACCCTTAAAAAGTGAAAGTTATTGACGCAGCACTCATTTTGTGGTTGAGGGTGTGAATGTTTTTATTAATTTCCACGTACACTTCTACTACCACTTCTGCTAGGGGGCAGGATAGTGTTGGACTCCCAGCCGGAAGGTCGTGGGTTCGATTCCCAGAGGTGGCCCTACCTGTAAGCATCCTTGAGCAAGATGCCTAACCCCTATCTGCTCCATGTAAGTCGCTTTGGATAAAAGTGTCTGCTAAATGATCTAATTGTAATTGTACCTCGTATTATGTCCAGTGATAATGAAGGCTCTCTTCCACAGCTCATCCTTATGGCCGAGTCGAGCTGTGTTTGTAAGCCCACCAGCTCTCCACCCTGTATTTGACTTACATGCGAGCTGTCAAAGAGGCTAATAGTTCTGCCAGCCGTAATGAACTTCAGAGAAATAAAACAACCCCAAATATGTAAGCTGGTGTTTGTGTATGTGTGGGTGTGCGTAAGCTGCTGTGCAAATGGGCTGGCCTTTGATGTAGCTGCTCAGATTCTCTGGTTGTTAGCCGTTCCCAGGCTGTCTGAGCCTGTCTTTTTCATTTTCAAGGACAGGAGGGGAAGAGAGAGAGAGAGAGAGAGAGAGAGAGAGAGAGAGAGAGAGAGAGAGAGAGAGAGAGAGAGAGAGAGA
>JAODLI010034468.1:0-19002 GCA_027575585.1 Percopsis omiscomaycus | reverse complement strand
CCCCCCCCCCCCCCCCCCCCCCCCCCCCCCCCCCCCCCCCCCCCCCCCCCCCAAGACCCAGTAATACACACTACATGGAAGAGATGACACGAGCTGTGTGTCTCTCAGCTGCGCTTTTCCACCGCAGAAGGAACTAGGGGCCACTTCCCAGGAGGCGCAAACATTTACAGGAACCGCCCCCCCCTAATCGGCCCGTTCAGCCTCTCTGTTTCCATTGTGGTGCTGGAACTACGGACCTACAACGCTGCCTTGGCTCTTCAATTGTGTCGTAAATTCTGAGCACGACAAAATTATTATGCATTTCTGCACCATTAGAATGTTAAATTAGAGGTTTTAAAGATAACGTTAGGATTACCTCGAGTCGACAGTTGCTCTAAAGTTGCTAAAAATTGTCTTCATGGCAGCTGAAATTACTTGAGAAATGAAAAATCATATCGCGTTTAACCAATGAGCGTTGAGCCCCCGTCCAGTAGTTTTCAGGGCCGCTCAGAAGTACCTACCCCAGAGTAGGTACTTCTGAGCGGCCCCCGAAAGAGTTCCTACAGGGTTGATTCCTGCAGTGGAAAACTGCCGTTTGGTTCTGCCCCCTCTAGAACGTTCCTGCGGTGTAAAAGCGCCTTACGATGATATTTAATTGTGGTACAATACTACTGGAAGATAATAAACTATAACATGAAATTACAGCCCAGCCTTAATACAGTACTGCACTGGGGTTGACTGTACTATATAGTTCCTGGGTGTGAATGAGTCTAATGTGAAAAACCCACACGCGAATCAACTTGTGAAAAGCCTTTTCACAAGATCCGTCCTAAGGGATAAGGCTCTATTCATGAATCTACCAATGACATCTCCCCACGATCATGTTGTAAAACGGCACATATTCAGTAGGGAGAACTGATTCTTTGCCATCTCCGATTTCCCAGAATTATTTAATCTGAAACCAATATTATGTACAGGAAATCATTAGAATTCATTAAGGCCAATTAAATCTAATCTAAAACACTAGAGGGTGACTTAAAATAGTACACAGAAGATAGTGCGTGTACTATCCCCCCCCCCCAAATCTATCAACTGTGTGAAATGAGGAATAGTACACATAGACAAACGTAATTCATTACAACAGTACCATGGAAATCCAGCAGGACTGAGTTGGCCGTCTCTGATGGCGTGCCATCGAACTGGTTCATCTCCCTGACAACGCCCCCCATCATCTTCTTGTCTTTCTGCATTAAAGGCAGGCCAAATGAACACAGTGGAGAGCGGTTCCTTCAAGGCATTAGCCGTTACACATAGTTTCCAAGCTGAAATATACCTCCTTAATGTTCATGACAGGGACCCATTTGAAGATCCTCAAAGAGGTATCTCCAACGGTAACCCATTTCTTCTCCCTGCACGAAGGGTTCCACAAGTTAGATACATATCGGCGCTTTTTAAAGCTAGATCCTTAATCACATTTTAGTTCCTGGTAGATAGCAACAAGTCTACCTACTGCTTGTCAGGGTTATAATATTAGTGTAGAAGCTATTTCACCATTGGATTATTATTATCATCATCAGTAGTAACAGCAAGAAGTCATTTTGTTTATTGTTTTTGGGCACTATAAGGGGCACACCTCACTCAGGCTGGGAATTTGGGTAAGGAGGAAGGTAGCTGGTTGGGAGGACACATGGGTTTTCCCCAGAGATCTATTTCCCGTACTCTCTCTTGTAACAACATTATGTAATTTGATTTCAGTACATTAAAAGTTAGCAACAACTTCAAATAGTAGATAAATCAAAGGAAAAGTGAGATTTAGATTTAGTATAGGCATTAAATATCGCAATTTAAGGGGTAGTTATACAAATATTAAGTTATGGTAATAAATTGTCGGAATACGGGTAGGAAATAAATATTGCACCCGGTCCGCATAATGTGCACATTTCCGTTCCACGTCGGAAGTACCGCCTACGTAATCGCCTTTCCCACACGAGTTTTGTTTACCTGATTACATGAACTGATATGACTCAAGTATCTAACCGCTAGATCTTCCTGGCATACGTGAGTCGCAACGATTGTCAAATCCTTATTTTTGCTCCAGGCTTAAAATAAAGTGACTATTATAAAATATGCGGCCTAGCCGCTGTGGAGGAAAAACTTGCCGCTATTACCATTGGCTGTATTGCCTGCCCATCACTGTCATTCGGTGAAATCTACTTTCGGTACGAGTCTTTTAAACATCATAAAGCCACTTACCATCTCCTAACCCGTTCAATGGCTGCCATCACCTTTTTAAAGTCATCTTTAGCACGGCTTCGGGTTTCTGCTCGAACTGAGCGCCCAGACATGTTGGGGTAGATTATGGTGTAAAAGCTCGAGACTCCTGTGTACTCTGACGCGTCTTCTGTTTCAGCTGTTCAACTCTAAATCTCGCGAGAGTTGAAACGCCTACTCACTTCTTCAGCGTGTCCTGTATGTTTGCAATGCACAGTCACCAGCTCATAAGGTACTTGCAAACAACTAGAATATAGCCGCGTTCGCAGAATTATACAAATAAAGTATTGTATTAATCTTCTTTTTATTCTATCAATTCACTATATCTGCTAAACGCTTAAATGTAAATTCAAATATCTTTCAAATTAAGTTTGGAAAACCATCAGATGATTGTAGCCTATGGCTTTTTTTGTGGTGAACATCTTTCCTGTAATTTTTAAAACAAATTCAAAATACCTACATGCACTAAACAACTGTTTCAAACGTTACAGGTGCTATAAATCGGTCAAAAATTGCACCAACTTATTGCACCATTTAACATAACATAAATTAGAAATGTATTCCCGCACAGATCTAAGCCTATGACCAAAATATCAACTTGCTCCATCTACGGTACACTGAAAATAGATAACGACTGAGAGAGCATTCGCAATCACAATTTTATGTAAGCTCAATCCATGAGTTTTGTTGCCCTTTTGCTTAAAATGCCTAAAATATATGGCCTCAATAACTGAATTACATTTCTTGACTTGGACTTTTTAATTTGAGAACAGTTAAGAGGTTATTGGTCAGGCAACTTGGTTAGCACACTGTACAAGTGTAAAATATTTATTAGATGTTATTTAAAAAAATATCTCAAGACAAATTACAGGTCTGAGTAAAAAGGGGCAGTAGGTTTGTACGCCCCCCCCTCCCCCTCCCCCTCCCCCCCAGGCGTTTTAGACCATTAAGAACAAGGGAAATTATGAAATCATACAGTTGTGCAATTGATGGAATTTAGTTCCGATCCAATCTTTCCACTGAAACAGAAGACAAACTGTCAGTCAAACGCGGTGTGAAGCAATGTTTTGGCTCCCTTTAGTCCCCAGGAGCTGCCAACACGGTGTCCAGTGCACTCTGCGCCTCTTTAATCTGCTGCTGTAGCCTCTGCTTCATGGACTCGTTCGCATGGGCCTTCTTCAGCATGTCCTGCATGTCCCGGATGGCGGCCCGGTAGCCCGGCGCGTTGTGGAACACGCGGATGGCCTTATCGCCGCTGCAGACCAGGAAGCGGCTGTTGATGTCGAACTTCAGGTCGGTAATCTCCGAGCCGTGAACGCCCAGGAGTTCCTCCTCCAGCTCGCCCGTCGCCGCGGCGTACACGGCGACGCTCGAGCCGTCGCTGATGGCCACCACGCGGCCGTCGGGCGACAGCGCCGTTCTGCTCCCCTCGGAGGACCTGCAGGGCACCGTCCTCAGCAGGTACGGGTCCTGCTGCTTCTTGTACTCCACGTTGGTGTTCCACAGCTTCCACGTGCCGTCTTTGGACACAGTGACCATTCTGGGGGTTTGGAGAATAAACCAAAAAATGAATAAGATGAAGCTAAATAGTGTCAACACGTTACGTTAAGCCGCCACAGGCGAGTGTTGAAGCCAATGAAGAAGTGCTTAAGATGCAGTAACCCGGGGGCCGACTCCAAGGCAGAGTAAAGCACTGTCGCAGCATTAATGGAAGTTAATGAGAAATATTGCCAACTCCTCTCTAAAAGATACAAAGTCAGTGCATCCCAGAGGAATTTCATGTTTCAATAGGGTCATTTCACATCTTTTATTGGATGTGACGGGGTCAAATATAAATGCTTGAAGAAGGTGTTGCAATCAATTACGAGCGATCACATGACCCAGTCAGCCAATTGAGAGACGAATAACTGCAAATTCAGCTCCACTGGGAGCTTTGTTACCTCAGAAACCAATGTGTGACATCAGTCACAAAATATATCTTTTACCGTCTATAGTTTGAATCCCATCTCTGTCTTAATTAGTCCTAAAATAAAAAGATGGCTCATTTTGTATTCACAAGGTTTTACCTGTGAGAGTCATTGGAGAAGGCGAATGAGTGAACTCCTGCTGAATGGCCCTTCAGGTCGAAGGCTCGTGTTACCTCTTTGAACTCGCCACCTTTCCCAAAGCACACCTCCCAAACCTTCACATCAGGAGTGAAGCCACAAGAGGCAACAAATCTGAAAATGAAAAAGGGTGGCGTCTAGAGTTCATTTATCTTAAGACCACTTTGTGGTAAAATACGTACTCATCCTGCATTTAGATCTTTATATCTGGCTGGCGTGGATGTTTTGTGTTGCAAACACCATCGACCATTATAGAAACAAGTCTAGTACCTCCACATGTCACACCCCAACTTCCTGTTTCAAGAGGAAATATGTCAACAGGACATATAGATTTAGTTTCCCCTTTTTGTTTTTGAGAGACAAAATCTCTAATATTGTCTTCTTCCTTTCTTTAACCCACCTAACCCATGCATTATGGGTTAAGTCTCTGTTGCTATGACAACATTATTTCCCCTCGAAGGTCAATAAAGGTTTACTGTTACTCTGCAGCAGCTGTCCTTGAAGCCCATCGTAACAACCCGATATACTTATAAAACTGTCTTGAAATATTAAGGGAAACATTAAACTTGCTGGAACGATA
This sequence comes from Percopsis omiscomaycus, assembly GCA_027575585.1. Lineage (NCBI taxonomy): Eukaryota > Metazoa > Chordata > Actinopteri > Percopsiformes > Percopsidae > Percopsis > Percopsis omiscomaycus. The sequence goes on along the minus strand of JAODLI010034468.1, from coordinate 14,067 downwards.
ATAGAGAAGGGTTAGGGTTGGGTAGTTGGTTAGATAGTGTAGAAATCATTTTGTTGCAGGGAAAAATTACATTTTCAAAGTCTAGTAATTTGTGAGCTGTACACACATCAGTAATGTGCGACTAATACGCAGTCATTGAAACTGGAGATGACTGGATTTTTCAGATATCTAAAAATGCCACAGCGCAAAATATTGTAAAAATAAACGTTTAAAATGTAATTTGATAATGACTTTGCTGGACACAGACCAATTATTTTTTTTAACACGATACATTAAAATCCACACAAGACTGGGATGCACCGACCTGCCACAGGGGGAGATGGCAGCATAAGCATTGTTCATCTGGTTAGTGTTGATTGTTGCCAGTACTTCTCCCTTCAGGTCCCAGATAAGAATGCTAGTGTCAGTGAAGGCACTCATGATGAACTTGCCTACACAGAGGAGAAACGCGAAGGCATCACATAAGATACGACCCATATCCATTAAAACGCCTGGAGCTCGGCGAGAGCTCCCGACCGAGGACGGCCAGCCTTTTTACCCGTCTCTGCGATGCCAATGTTGAGGATGCTGGCCTTGTGCCTCTGTGGGAAGTCCTCCGGAGCAGCTTTGAAAGCAAAAGAGCCATCGTCCTTCTTGAGCATTTTAAAGATTCTGATGGAGTCTCCGTTGGCCAGCCATGTAATAAAAGCCCTACAGTGTGAAAGGCAATGTGTCAAGTCACGTGTTGAAATAAAAAAAACGGCACAAATGTCTTGTTTGGGATTTCAACAGATTTTTTTTTTTTTTTTTTTTTACCCTTGGATGAAATCTAAGTTTACTGGTATGCACTTGTACATGTTTATGCCTATATATTTAGACAGAAGTCTGTAATTTGTTCAGATATTGGGTTTTCCCCAAGATGCTTTGAACCTCTATTACGAGTAGAAGGTAGAGAACACCTATGAGGCCTTTCTGCTCGGTGGTTGCTCTCCAAAATAGGCACGTCACAAACATAGCATATACTGACAATGCTAACTCGGTGAAAGAAAACTGCAGCAGAGTGACCTGGAGTCGGGGCTGAAGCGGACCAGCGTGGCATGGTCCAGCTCCACGTTGGCCCTCAGACACTTGTGTTCTCGGTCCAGGAAGTCTTTGGTGCTCCAGATCCTGACCGTGCGGTCATCGGCGCAGGAGGCCAGGTACTTCCCGTTGCTGCTGAAGTCCAAGCACGTCACGTTGCCACTGTGGCTCTGGGGAAAACAGGGCAAAACACACAACTCTGCTAAAGACAGTAGTTTGTCTGACCGTGGACAACGGAGGTGGTCATGGAGGGGCAGACGAAGGGTAAGGGGGAAAGGTACTCCTTGAAGGCAGGAATCCAGGGGTGCATTCAGTAGATGGAGCACTTGCTACGTTCAGTTTAACTTTTTCAATGAACGACACCATTTGTGACAGTATTTCTGATCATCACTATTTAATACTAGTTACCAGCTTATTTCACCTGAAAAGTATGTTGTCTCATTTACATTTACAGCATTTAGCAGACGCTTGCGACTTACATGGTGCTATTACATGGAGCAGGTGGGGGTTAGGCATCTTGCTCAAGGATGCTTACAGGTGAGCCGACTCTGAGGCTTAAACCCACGACCTTCCGGCTGGGAGTCCAACACCCAGACCACTAGACTATCCTGCCCCCATGTCCCATTCCGAAATTAAATGCATTATATTTAAGTTTACGTCCAGCGAGCATAAACGTTCGAAGCACATAAGAGCTGTTCACACATTACGTTTGCTCAAAGCCGATCTCTCCCCCCAAATGAACGACATTTGTCGTCAACTGACGAATAGATGCTGGTTGGGCAAGAGAGGACACGTACTCTCCTCGTGAGTGAGAATCACAATCGCTTACCTTTAAAGAGGACGCCAATAGAGGGTGGCTGAAAGTGTGCTGTTGAGCTTTATCCTTTCTGGAGCGTTGCTTTTCTGGCTTCTGTTTTCTGGAAACAGAGGCCTTTGCAACATTCTCTTCAGCTGCAGGAGAACATCAGGTGGGGTTAGCATTGGTTTGGCATTGCTGTGTTTGCTGGATTTATCTTATGGTAATTTTAACGCGTTTGGAAGTCTAAAGAAATCCTGTCGTCATAAAAAAAAAAAATCACATCTTTATGTTGTGTTCCAAGTTCCCGACTGTTTTCTAGTTTCCTCCATAGATAATCATGGCTATGATTGGGACCGTATCAATGCCTGGGTGCTCAAACGACACAGGATAACCAATATTCAAGGCTTTCCCCTGAATGACGATTACTGTGGTTTCCCCAATTGTGACATCAAGACCAAAGGCCGTGTTCGAGCCCCAGTATATCACCAACGAGCAGTGACAATGAATGAATGAATGCCTCCTTGGGTTACTAAGGAGACTACTTCGTGTCACGCTCATGCATTATTTCTTGTTAGTTATTAAAAAGTCAGGAGATGTAGATTTAATCTGCAATATTCACACAATAATGAGCTTTAATCACATGGCAGAATCGTAGCTTTATTTACCGACTCTCTAGTTCCAGTGAAATAACTTATTATATTGACATTAGCTGGCACGGTGCTTACCGACATTGTCATTTTGTTCTGCTTGCACACTTTTTTCCGCTTTCTGTTTCCCGACTGCTAAGGCAACCAGAATAACCAATGCTCCTACTAACACAGTCAGCGCAATGAGAGCAGCGATCTCCATTTTAAGCACTTTAATGCCACGTATCTAGCGGTGTTCACTGAGGTATGAGTCTTGCTTCAAGCTGTGTGGAGCGTAGAGTCGCACTGCGCTTGCGTATGACGACAACTTGCGATTGGTTAATCGGTTCTTCCTTTGGTTTCAATGTGGTCAAGCAGCTGCATCAGCACACTTTAGCGCCATCATGTGTCGACGTTTAATTTACATTCTTAAACGTAGTTAATCGTTGTCTTAAGTCTATACAGACATTGTTTTTACACTTAAAAAGTTTCCTCGAGTACCCTAAAAAGCACTATATAAATAAAATGTATTATTATTATTATTATTATAATAATACAAAAAAAGGACTGACATCTGTATGTACTGTCCACTACTTGAGACAGTACAGGCAACAGTACATCTACAGATCCTGGCAAAGAATACAATTTATTGTATCACAACCATAATTAAGGACACGACTATAGTCACTTACATATACAGTATATATGCATTAAAAACAATAACACTAATCCACTTCACCTCCACAGACGGACAGAGCTCTTCAAACATGTTAGCATATTGTCAGATTGACTAAGATTAAATGGCGGCAAAATGAATTACAAATGAATGAAGTTAACAAAATGTCCAGTCGTCGTGTGTTGAGAACCGGCAAGTGGCGTATTGCACCAGTGTCCAGTTTACTCATCTCCTCCGGCCTTTTTTGGGGGTTTCTTCTTCTTCTTGGCCGGCTTGTCCGTGGTTTGTGTTTTGGCCTTCTTGGCAGGGCTAGCTTGTGACTGCGCCTGTCCGCCACCCGGCTGCTTTCTCTTTTGCTTCTTTTTCTTAGCCTGTCCAGTTCCGCCCTCCGCTTTGTCTGTAGTGGAGGAAGCCTCCGGCGGCCTTTCTGCGGAGGCTTGCTTCTTGCGATTCCTCCTCTTTTTCGTTTCGGGTAGGAAGCCTTTCTTCTTTCCCAGGGTTGTCTCTGGGTCGGCTTCCTTCTTGGCTGTCTCGGTCTTCTCTGCTTTGGGCTTCCTGTCAAAACACACCAGGTCACCAAGGTGGTCAATAATTGTGAAAATGAGGGGATACTTTTGTGTTTAATTAATTTCATAAAAGTGTATATGATAACATTAATTGTACTAGTTACTATAATGCAATCACTTCACAACCACAAGACTGCATACGTGATTGAACCAAGTTAAATAGGTTACATAGGTCCCTTAAAATCATTGTTCAACAGGAAGGGTTCCTTTGAGCCAAAAAGGCAGAAGGCCCCTGCTCTACAACCAGAAGCTAGAAGGTGAAATGCTATTAAGACATATCGATAGAACTCACATGACACCAAAGAGTTTCATGACAACCCAGTAAGTGTCCTCCAGCTGCCCGGTCTTCTTGAAAGTGATCACTTCAGTCAAAGACTTCAGTGCCATCTCAAGGCCTTCAAGGTCCACCGTCAACTTCTACGAGACACGGGCACACAAGTCAAATATGATTCTCTGGTCTACCCCTCGTGGTCTGGTCTACCCCTCAATGAGCAATTACATTTAAGTCTGTGTCCGGCCTCCAACACACTTACCTGTTGCTGAATGTGCTTGACCAGGAACTTACAGAGGCCCAAGACTTTAATCACCTTCTCCGGCACATTCTTGCTTTCACAGTTACCCAGTTTCTTCAGGCTCTGAAAGAAAAGAAATTACATTACATAAGTGTACCTAAAAGCAAGGACAATCCACAGGCCAGTTAGAAGGGGTTTCAGGATTTAAATATTTACTCTAAACATGAATATCTTTATGCAACGCAAGGATATTTGAATCTAATCTATTAAGGATTAAGTCTAGATGTTCTAAACGCATGCTGACCAAAGCAGCAAGTAAAGAGCTGTATCTGCCGTTGGCTACATGGACAATACTTAGTGAGCAGGAGAAAAACATTGTAGGTTTCGGTCATTTTGTGAGATGTGTCAACAATAAGAAAAATACGAGACTATCCTTTAACAAGGGAGTGGACTAAGAGTGGATCCGCCCCGCGTTGAGCGTGCCACGGGCATTAGCCTTAAGGAGTGTTTCCACTGAACGCAAAGCGAATTGTTTGCGCGAGTAGATTACATACAAAGTCAATGCAAAGACGCAAATTCGAACCGGGCGGCGCGAATGGTGCCAATGACGCGCCGCGAAATTCCCTCGAGTTGAAATTTTTCAACTTGCGCGAATAATTCGCTTGACGCAGTGTCACGAAAGCCTATCAGCGCTAGTTGTTGTCAGCCATGGTTGTTGACAAATCACGGAAAGATAAGCTATTTCCTTGGAAGCCCCTCCTCTTTCCGGTAGAGACGGGCTTATTCGCGCGAGTAAAAACAAATAGCGTTCAAACTGACGCAAGGAAACGCAAAGCGAAATTTCGCTTCACGTTACTCGCGTCAGAAAGAGGAGGAAACACGCCTTTAGAGCGATAACCTACCTCTGTAAGCTGTCCCACCGCCTTGGCACACAACTCTGTCCACGGGGCTCCTGCCATCAGCTGCTGCACTTCTCTGCTCTGCAGCGCTTGTAGTACCAGCATGCACGCCTGGCTCTGGAATATGCACACAAAATGACACCACACACAAACGTGTCAATCGGGGGTTGAACACAGGCTATCGCTAATTCCTCTATCCGATTGGCTGGAAATGCTGCACGAGAGATACAGCACGGTGTCTTCTACTGACGCGAAGGCGAGTAGCTGACGGGTTCTGCGTTCCGTGGATCATTTGGATGCATCGTCGTTAAAAGAGACTATACCTGCTGGTGTTCTCGAACCCCATCTGTGATGCTCTGCACCGTCGTGTCCAACAAGCCGACACACAGAACCTGGAGGAGACGCAACGACACACTGCTCAGGTCTGTTCTTTATTCGCTCCAGTCGCAGCCGACTGCAGGCCGATGCCGTGAAAAGGGACTTACGGGGAATCTGGCGAATAGGTCTCTAAACATCTGTCCGGTCAGGGGACAGTTCCTCTTGCTCATGAAGAAACGCAGGGCCTCTCTGAAGAGGGCGGACACGCGCTCCACGTCCACGCTGCCCATGAACCGCAACTGCACAGAGAACAGGGGAGCCAAAACGGGCTTTGAACATAGCGCATTCACATTCTGTGGCAAGCCTGAAGGATAGAGGCGGACCGAAATAGAGTCTCTCATGCGCTGCATCAATGTAGTTACGCCAGTATGAAGGTTATCGTTATTGCAGCTGAGCAACTGTCGTTGATGTACACAGAAGGCAGGTCATTGCAGACGCCTACGCTAAAACGGAGGGTTCGATAGAAACGTACGTCGTCCTGCGCAGGCGTATATGCGGGCGTGTCCTCCCCGGCCGCAGGTCCGGCAGTGCTGCCTTTCAGGACCTTCACGATGTACAGCGATGCACTGGAAGAGAACAGGTGTAAAGCGGTTCCTACAAACATCTTGACATTTGACGGTAGGCCCTCACTGAGGATGGACAATCGTATCCATAAAATATTCATTCAAATCTGTCCAGTCTACAAGTTATAATTGAATATCCCATCATTTGAAACTTTAAATAAAGCAGGTGTTTTATAGTTGATTTAATTATTCTGTTAAGTATTTTAGCTCTTAATCCTTGGGTATTTCCATACTTACTACATGCACAATATCTGAGCAGTACGAGTTACAATGTCGCCGTCTTGTCTACAGTGACATTGAAAACCCCTCCGTTGAAAGGAAAATACACCCTGCCCACGACACGAACACACACACACGCAAACACCCCCCCGAGTGGAGAGGTCGGCCCTACCTGAAGTGGTAAAGAGACACAGAAGAATCTGCCTGTTTCCGGGCTTTGGTCATGACTTTTTCCAGCAGCTCGTGCAGCTCCCCCTGCCTGTCAGCAACAGTCCTACAATAGTACTTGGACCTACAAAGCTGGTTCCTAGCAGAGGACAAACACACATGATGACACTAAAATGTTTTGGTTTTTTCAGTTTGTGCTTTCCTGAAATCTTACATTTACATTTAAGCATTTAGCAGACGTTTTTATCCAAAGTGACTTACAATTAGTAGCCTAAATTACTTTGAATTTGCACAACATTACTGGAAAGTGTATCATTCACTCCTCAAAACAGTTAATATTTACAATAATCTAAAGTTATCACTCTTCAAACAGTCAATAATTGCTAACTACAAAGTGCTTAACATTCTTAGTGCCTATCTAACAGAGTAGAAAGAAGGATTTTTTTATTTTTGTTTGAACTAAAGAATTGTGGCACACACACGCTGTCCACACCGGTATTCAGGGTTTATCCGTGCGGCTTTATTTCTGCTGGTTACAGTTTCACCCACACACACACGGGACTTAAACACTGCCCGGCGTTCAGTCATACAGTCATAAGTGCGAGGGCCTCCGCGTGGAGCTCTCGGTTTCATTCTCCCCGCCTGGGAGTCCTCCCCTGCTGTGTTCACTCACTGCTTAAAAGAGAGACAGGTGATTTAATCATTGCCCTCACCTGTCTCTCAGCCCCGTGAATCACACCTCCACACGTTCCCTCCCGTCTGCATCAGAGCTAAACCACGCCCCCACTCCCACAAGAATATTACAGATATTGATATCATATGTATCAGCATGCATTTAAATGTACCAGTCCTAACCCCCTCATCACCTAAACACCTTTCCCTCTCATCCCTCTGTTTTCCAGAAGCGAGAGAAGAGGGCCACATCCAACTGGACGTTACTGGTCAAAGGCCTTCTGATTAGGGAGAGGCTGAAGCTGCGATACGGCAAGAAGGCCCCGGGGCCCAGTGGAGCAGGGGCCTCGAGTCAGATCCTCACCCAGGGCGGGGAGGGGGGGGGCGGGCTGTCATCAGACGAGGAAGGGGGCGAGGGTGGGGCGCCCGGAGCCAAGACAGCTGCTGAGACTCTGGCCATGTCCTGGCCTCAGAACAGACAGGAGGAGGAGGAGGAGGAGGAGAGGAAGGGCTCTGCTGTACTGAGGAAGGTCACCAAACGAGACAAGAGAGGGCAGGAGAAGAACTTGTTCCCTTTTGAGAAGGCGTGACGTTGGAAGCGAACCCATCGGCCGAGAGACATCTGACTCTCTGGTTCATAAGACACCATCCACTACACTACACTTCAGTGTCAGCCTGCCCTGGAGAGGAACGGGTTGATGCATCGCATCTCAGCCTATTTCTAAGACAAAACAAACACTTGTTTCTTTTAAATGACGTTAACTTCTTTGGGAGATGTTCGACTTTTCTTAATGCTCCGTTGACCCTGAATACTCATTACACTGTAGAATATATCAATAAATAAAGATCATTTCATACAAAAATCGTGTCCACGGAGGCTTTAAGTAAAAACGGCAGTTGGTCAGGAAATGATCTCCACATCACAAAACTGTGTGGAGACGGTGACAGGGCATAATGGAAAAACTGTAATGTTACTACAGGCTGGAGGGAAATGCTAGCACGCCCGCTGGGACTTGTGTGTGTGTGTGTGTGTGTGTGTGTGTGTGCGCGTGCGTATCTAAATGCCTGCTCACTGTCAGTCATGCTGTGTCATCTCCCCAGTCTATTCCGCCTGAACGTTTTCAGCGGCCATGTAGACCGGCCACAGTTCGGGGCTGTGAAATCAGGATATACACACACACACACAGAGAACATGGCAGCTCCTTTACGGCTCCCGTCTGTGCCAGAGGAAGATGTGGGTCAGTCACAAAGTCCCTGCGGAGCGCGGCATTCTCCTGCAGGGGGCGTGTTGTTGCGTGACACAATGTGCTCCTCCTGTTGTGTGTTCTTCTGCGGTGTACTGCTGCTCTCGTTACATCCTGTCTGTGGCGTGGCTGATCCCTGCCGCACTCTGTTGTTCCCCCCTGTGTGGAGAGGAGCGCTTCCCAGAGCCCTGGTGTTATATGACCCACCTGGGTCATCGCGTGAGGCGCACCTGTGGAGCCTCCAGGAGACTGACCCATTTGATTCCGCGCAGTCCCAGATGTGTCGCGGACGAGCCTTCTGAGCAGCCAAGACAGGAAGTGGTTTGGTCAGGTCAAGGAGCTTGTCAGGGATGCCTCATTTATATTCTGTTGATATGTGAGTGAGTGAGTGAGAGAGAGAGCGCGCTTTGGCCATCTTTTGTCTATGTTACTGTGTACAGTTTATAGCAGCAACGAACTGTAACAAAGTTGCTGTAAAACTGAAGAATTTTACAGATATTGAAATATGTCAATTGGCATCTAACATGCCTTTCTATTTTGCAAAAAACTATGATAATAATACAAAAAAGTTCTTTGACAATCAAAACAAAGCAGAGAAGTGAGAATACTCCAGTGCAGTAAAAGCAATGGAACGATAAAAATAGAATGGAGGAGAGAGATAATGCAATGGTGAAGCCAACAAATGAAAATGAAAAGCTAAACCAAAACAAATAAATGATTAATGTAAAGGATAAAGATTACATCACATAAAAGTCTATGGGCTCTAGCCATATCTCCTCAGACAGGCCACTCCAAAGTCTAGGGCCCCCCTCAGTTTTAAGTCTGGGGCCAATCTGTAATGTAACTTGGAGCCAGGCTTTAAAATCGATCAGTAATGTCTTCAAATTAATTCTGAACTGAACAGAGAGCCAGTGCAAGGAAGCCAGGATCTGGGTGATGTGGAGTCACCTGTTAGTCCAGTAAGAAATCTAGGTGCTGCATTCTGGAACAGTCGAAGCCTTTCAACTCGTGTCAGAGAGGAAGGGAGTTACTACAGTAGTCCAAACAACATTGACGGTGGCAGTTTGGTACAGAGAAATAAATACAATGGTTGACGACAGACAGAATTCTGCTTCTATTTTTACTGTAAATTAAATGCAGAAAACGTTACGCCAACTAGGGCTATTTTTTAAAAACTTTTTAATTGTCTATAAAGACGACAGAAATAAGCTTCTGTAAGAAACTCCCGACAGATATGCGGAAGTGACGTCATATATAAATACCACCGGATGACATTTGGCTTCCGTCGTCCACACAGGCGAGCGTACTGTAGATCTGATCCGGATCCTCAAACCGCTTCTAGCCTTCACGACGAGCGTGCCCGACGCGGTTCAAAAGGTAAATATGAACGGCATTTCGCGTCGTTAAACGGCACACAGGGGTTTGTGTCTGTGGGGTTGTTTTTGAAGCTGGCGAGGGCCTTGTTTACATCGCGATCCCCGGGAAAGAGTGAGTGAGAGGCGGAGGCGCAGCGGGATGCAGCCAACCTGGCTAGCAACGGTTAGCTGGTGTCTTGTATATTTCTAACGGGGCCAAGAGGCGCTATTGATATTTTGTCATGACTAACATCTGTCACACTCTTCAGGAAGTAACTCCAAGTGTGTCGTCTCGTATATGTGGCTCTACCACGCCTTTCTTTCGCTGCTGTTTACACCGCTAACTAGCTAGCCGCGATGCTAGCCTGGTTATCGCTAGCTAGCTAGATACAGTGTGAAACGGACTTTCTTCCGTAGTCTTTAATCATTTATTGAACACTTTTTAGTTTATTTTATTTTTTCTAATTGACCACTATTTGCTAGATATTCAGGATAGGTAGCTTAGTTAGTTTCAGGTAGGCTACAGGTTAATTATTGTTTGTTAGATGTAACGTTACGTGATTTTGATGTGGATTACTGCGCTGAATCTAGTTTGCCCTGTGTGCACGGGGCAGCAGTTTTTGGTCGGGCGTCATGGTGACAGGCGGAGGAAAACCCCACCAAAACTACCTGAATATTTGGTTTAGCTCGACCCAAATCCCCTCACAAGTCCCGCTTATATCGACGTGCGTTTGCATAATTCAGATAGTTTATTTGTCTACCAATGTGTGCGTAACCCAGTTTGCTGCCTATATTTAGCATGGACAGGTGTCTGCGGAAATTATTGCTCACGGCGAAATTGTTAACGTTACTTGGCCTACAACTCTGCTTGACAACCCAGTCAGCATGTTTCTGTTGCTATGGGCAGTAAACAATTTGCCTTATTTGCGTTTTCCACTGTTGCCTTTGTCTGGACTTGGTCTGTTCGGTCATCATGCTACTCTAGTTAGTCAATTGGAATGTAAATCGTTATACCTTTTCGGTACTTTAGTCAAATTCCATTTCAGATGTTAAATGCTGAGCCAGTTGGGTTATGTTCCCGTGACTCAGCTGCTGATCTCGCCGGCGAGTTGTCCGTTTAGTTTCCCTCTCCGCCGCAGCTAAAGTGCCAGCGAGTAATCCTACGCACCAACTACACGTGCCCTGTGTCTCGCATGTGCTTTCTAGAGCCACATTATAACGGGAGCAATGCGTAGCTGAGTAAAGTAACTGAGGGCCATTTGTAAATCTTTATTTGGCGGGCCTGCTTGGAAGAGCTACACACATATGCACGCACACACACACAGATTATAGAAAGGTAAAACCAGGGAGGGGTGGACTGTGTGGGTGAGGGAGGGTTTTGGCATTGTACTCAGCTTAGAAAAGCAGAGAGTTAAACAGCGAGTCGGTGGATGTATCTCTAATCAACTGTTGGCCTAAATCTATGCTAGCTGGCTTTTCAGGCAGAATAGGAGATTAACTGTTTATGACACAGTCCGAGGGTTCTTGGTTAATCCATATATTCATGAGCCATATTCCCTGCCTTACTTGCAATGCCAATTTAGGTCTGAGACTGGACCAATGCTTCCGAATCATGCCTGGGTATTTGCCAGTTTGGCACGTAACATTGGAGGTGCTACAACAGCAAAGGATCGGTAGCATTCGGTTAGTTTCCGGCCTTTCGGACTGTCAGACCAGTGACTATTTCAGACAAATGCATCTCCTGAGAGGACAGCGTCTTTACTGTTGTCATTTCTAGGACGACGGCCACAGTTTCCCCTCATATGAAGGGAATCTACACCGCGGTGACCTGAGCAAAGAAGGCAGCTGATTTGGTTCATACACTCCATGTATTCGTTTCCAAAATCCACCACCTGATTTGACTCTGCCCAAATGTAGTATTAGTAGAAACGTATGCAATGTTTGTGTCTCTTGGTAACCTTAGTGTTGCCGTCCCCCGTTGCCGTGTCTGCTGTGGGTTGCGGAGTATTACCAGAGCTTGCTTAGTGAGGCCCTGAGGGAGCCCTGGATGCAAGAAAAGGTCTCGCGTTCTAAAGACCGTTTTTTGGTTTGGTCGGCACGCTAGTCAAAGTGAACAGTATAGTTTGGAAAGCAGTGGTGAAGCGATTTGTAAAGGTTTGTCTTCATGGCCAGACCTGCAGCGAGTGAACACCTGTCCTAAACCACCGCTCAATATCACAACGGGGTCAGGAGAGAGAGTGTGCATGGGGAAATGCAGGCATCAGTGTTTAACGTTGTCAGTGACTATCCCTCTCCCGACGCTGGTCCTCTACAGCAGTGGTCCTCACCTGGTCTGTCCTCACCTGGTCTGTCCTCACGACCCACATTTGTCCCTGGTCATTAAGTCGCCACCCAAAAATAACTTAAATTTCCGAACCGTTAGCCCTTTTCAAAATAAGTTTTGTAAATGTATAAAAATAAAACTTTTGTAAACGTATACAAATAAAAGTTGGACTTTTTGACGGAGCCGGAGCACAGGTCCGTGACCCGCTCCACACCGGCTCGCGGCCCTCTCTTGGGTCGGGACCCGTCAGTTGAGAACCGCTGATCCACAGACTAGCAGGGCAAGCTGATGCAGGGTGACTTGAGCCCTGACATGATGTGAGTCGGTTATTTCCAGAGAAACTCTCCGCCCACTTCGACTTCTTCAACCCCCCCCCCCCAATAGTCATGAGATTTAAAAGCGAATGTGGAAGGTGGGACATCTTGACCTCCGAAAATTAGACTAAAATGTCTTTTTTGTTTTTTGTATTTTAGAAGACCGTGGATGCTTGCAGGGACATCAAATCGGCTATTGACACGGCCTTGTTTTCAAGGCCTTCCCGTGCGTAGAACCCTCCTGGCCTTGAGTTGTGGACATTTGTATCGCAGCCAGCAGGACTGAGAGCTGTTTTCATCTACAGTGACATTCAGCCTAGAATAGAGTTCCCTACGCTGGCTTGTGCACACAGCCACGCATAAGGTGATACTTGGCTGCTGCTGGTTCACTTGCATAATTTGGAGAACTTTGGTATAAAAGGACTAATCGGTTATGTTTGCAAACATAACTCACTGTTAAGGGTGTTTTAGAAGTACGCGTGATTTTTATACTCGCAGATGTGTTGCCGTTTGAGAACCGGTTATGTAGAGAACTAAAGTAAAGATACGTGGGGCAACATTACCAACTCGTTCAGCAAAAATGGCTGAGCCAAACAACAGACGAGACTGTGGGATCATTTTAGGTCTTATTTGGCTTCAGGCTGGTTGTTTTGGAGAGGGTCTGCATGGTCTCGGGGGATGCCCTGCGCGTCTGTCTGGCGAGGGCTCCGGGTCTGCTGGTGGTGTGCAGGGCGGGGCTTCCCGTCAGAAGAGGCTGAGTCAAGGCAAGGTAGCAGGTGGACAACCACCAGAGTTGTGGATGGGGGACATTTGACTACAGAGGAAGTTGACTTTACAGCGACAGTGTTAGGGTGTATCGTTTAAATATTGTGTAGTATTAGTGTGTGTGTGTGTGTGTGTGGTACAGAGGGGGACCTGTTCTTTCCCCACTCTGCCCCCAGTGGCCAATGAAAACACACCACCTGTTTATGTAGTTTATGTAGTAACTTAATAGTTGGTTGTAAAGTAATATCACGTGTTTCTTTCCCATCAGCCCCTGCTGTCGTCCTTTCCTCCAGTCGTATCTGTGTATCCGGAGCCCCCGTCTCCCCCCCACCCCATCCTTCCAGATGAGTGACGGCGAGTGCGACTTCTTCTGCTTCTTCCGCTGCTGCTGAGCGTGCTCAGTACGCGGCTCCGCCCTCCCCCCTTCCCACCCCCACCCCCCACCCCTCTCCCAGGTGGACGGGAAGAGAGGGCATCTCCGGGCCGCGTAGCCCACCTGACCCGGACGCCAGGGAGCGCGGTGGGGAGGTGGGAGGAGAGAGAGGAGAGGAGCCGTTTCAGCCAATCGCGGGGCGGGGCGGGGCCGCCTGCCCGTGCCAGGGATTGGAGCGCACGGATGTCGGTGGACATGAACAGCCAGGCGTCGGACAGCAACGAGGAAGACTTCGAGGTGCGCTCCGATGAGGAGGAGGAGGAGGGGGAGGACCAGGGCGACATCGCCGGCTACTATGACGGCGTGGAGAGCGATGTGGAGCAGCAGGGGGCGGACGACTTTGACCCTGAGGAGTACCAGTTCACCTGCCTCACCTACAAGGAGAGCCAGAGGGCGCTGTTGGAGGAGGTCACCAGCGTGGCTGCTGCACTCAAGGTACCGTGTGTGTGTGTGTGGGGGGGGGTGGGGGGGGTGGGGGGGGGGGGGGAACCCCTTG
>JAODLI010034457.1:0-19002 GCA_027575585.1 Percopsis omiscomaycus | reverse complement strand
TCTCTCTCTCTCTCTCTCTCTCTCTCTCTCTCTCTCTCTCTCTCTCTCTCTCTCTCTCTCTCTCTCTCTCTCACACTATCTGCTCTGGGCAGCACACTGTGAAGAGCAGAGAGAGGAGCGATGCTTCACATAGGCTGGCTCTGCCTCTCCCGCAGTCACGTCTTGTTTCATAAGCTAGGTCTGAACCGTACAGTATAGAGAGGGGGGAGCGGGGTATGTTGTCACACTTTTCACTCTTTCTTACATTGACTGGGCACAATACATCACAATGGCATACATGTGATACCAATTGAAAGAAAGAAGTCTTGGCTACATATTTTTTATACATTACATCTTCATATCTTATTGGGAGTACAAAGTTGTAGACAGTTAAATACAGTGTGCGCACTTGTGACAACTTGCCCCATTAGCGGGGAAGTCACACTATGTTAGGTAAATTGTGACACTGGATTATCAACAAATCAAAAATAGTCACATAAATGTGACTATTTATGTTACAACTTGCCGCAAAATCATTGAGACAACTTGCCCCAAACTGACACTTGTGCTAATGTTGCAATGTGCAAAAGACAGGTATATCTACCTATATCTACAATGCATAATATGTCTGGCCCTCCTGTTAATGTAGCCTGATTCCTTGCGGTTGTTTCTACCTCCCTGCTCTAAAGCTTCGCTCAGCTCTGCGTTGCGTCTCGACCCTTCCTATTGGGGCAGCGGATGGGTGAGGAGAGAAAATCAAATGTAACTTCATCAAATATTGATTGCGACCGTGAGCCACGGTTATCAGCTAGGACCAGAATGCTAACGCCAGCGTGAGTGGCTGGGCTTACGTCTGGGAAGTAGATAAACACTCTGAGATGGTTTATCGCTGTGATAAAGATGACCATGGTAATTTGTCCATTAAGAGGAAACCGTGAAAGTCCCTGTAATCCCCAGTGCAGGCTATGTACAGTATCTCAGCGCTGAGAGTGCTCTTATTGGTTTTATGCTCCTAATAATAGTGCAATGTCCAAATTCAATTTCCCCCTTTGACATTTTCAAAGGCACTGAGCAATGCATATGCATTTCCCTTGATCGATTTTACTGGTTTTAAAGCAGCCATTAATTCATTGTGAATATGGTGGGGGTGAAGGAAAAATATTAATAATATTATGGTTTCTCCATTTAGGTTATAATGCTCAATTGTAACCTCACTATAATGTAGCATAGCTGTATTATAGTCAGTGGCTATGTTTGATGATAACAATCGTATAACTGCACTCCTTTCACACAGAATCCTCTCACGTGGTGACTTTGGTCAAACATGGAGGAGGCTGGGGGGGGTATGTTTAGGCCAGCAGCGGAGGGCACTTATGAATGTAAAAGCCCCCCCGTCCTCATTCACAAACACAGCGGCTACCTTATATAATGCCCCGCGCACCGCGCAGCACCCCTCCCCCTGCGGGTTTCTCGCACCGCCATTTGGAAGCCCCCCCCCGTAGCACGCAGATGAGCGACCGACTGAGTCGTGCAGTGCCCTTCAAGACGAACGCACAGCCCCCGGGGGATGCTGGGGCCCGACTTCTGGGAGCTATTAATAGACACCGCGTCACAAGAGAGCCAATGGGGAGGGAGGCAAAGTGACAGCTTGGGGAGGGAAGTGGGAACGCACGCGCGCGCACACACACACACACACAACACTGACGGCATTTACATGCACACACACATATTCCACTGTGTATCAATATTTCCAGTTGGGAGTAAGGAATATGCATCTCAGTGTACCTGGGCCTTTGTGATGGACGTGTAATTAGATTGTTATTGTTGAGGTGCAGTGTAAATAAAGGGGCGTCAGCTGACGGGATCAATAGCCAAATAGCGGTTCCATCATCATAACATTGAACTAAATGGAACAGCTCGTCAATTGCCTAATCGATAGAAACACTCCCGCTAGCTTAGTGACAAGCAAGGCCAGTGGAGATTCAATGAGCGCCAAGCAGAATGAAATGAGAAGCGATGTGCTGGCAGGCCAAATTTCAGTGTCTTGAAAAAAATCTGGCTAGCTCGGAGGAAAAGGGCACTTAATTCTGCTAATAGAATGTCACTGATTTAGAAATAATCTTCTTAATTACAGAATTTCTTTTTTTTATGTTACTATATGGTTTGTACTATATGGTTTACACAGTATTTTATTCATTTTTCATGTTATGTTATGACATTACAAGTGAACTTGTTTTTGGGGGTCAAAAAGGTCTAAAGGTTTGAGAACAACAGGAAATGACAAACTTGCCTCGAGGACTAGTTTTCAGACAGAGGCTGGGATCCAAATCCCAGCTGCTGTTCCAAACTGTCCCATTGACCTGCGCGCCCGCTAGCATGGACTCTCAACCCCCGGCTCCGCTGGCTGAAGAAAAAGCAGCAAACCGACGACACAACACAGTTGAATGAACATACTGTAACTGCAGACCATTGCCAGCAATGTCCCAAACATACAGTATGTGGGTAGGAGGCACTGCTCCATGAATAAATGATGGCAGTGATAGCTTAGATACTTGGTATTACAGGAAGAGGATAGATGGATAGCAGTACTCCAGATGAGCACTCGAATCTCTTCTTTGAGGGACCAATGCCAAAAAAAGGTTTTCCATTGCAAACCATTAAAAATAGATACTTATAATGGTATAATGTGCATAGTGTTTCAAGCAGCAATTCTGGTGCTTATTTAAGTTAGACTTTTGACTGGCACTATAAAAGGAAGTTATTTCACAACCATTAACGTTAAAAACACATACTATACCTAAAATAATTATCGTGATGACATCCTGTCATCACTCGTGCTCTATCAACACCACACCCCAAGAGAGCATCTTGTGGTCCAGCCTTTGGCAGTGGTGCACGCTTGTCAACAAAGCTTATGTCCTCTGTCAAGTAAATGTCCACACAGTGATGTGTGTGCCCCTGTATACAGACAATGGCCGGAATCATCCCACCGATCTTTTATGCCGCAGGCCTTTGGGATTTCAATTTTATTTGAATCAACGGTTCATTGCTTTCTGGCCGGGCGGCAGGAACCTTGCCCATGTTACTAGCATTGCATCCTCCACTGAACCAAATCAATGCCCCAATCTATAGTTAATAATTAATCATCACAAGGTGGTTTCACATCTCTCCCATGGCTTTTAATATAAGGAAGAAGTGTAGTCATGGAAAGTGTGTGTGTGTGTGTGTACCCCCAGACCTTTGTCAGCTGAAGACCTTTGTCTTCATCAGTTGACTTCCTACATACCTTCCTGTTTTGAAATCATCTCTGTAATTGATGATTATGGATTCAGTGTTGAAGCCGATAATATCTCAAAATGTCATTAGTGTGTCATTTGTGTAATACCCAGGCACGAACTACCCACCTCCGCATAGGACTTTGCGTGCACTTGGGGGTTGAGGCAAGGCTCAATTTCCAAAGAGAGAATATATTTTTATTTGGATCCCACCACTGTCGAGCAGAAAGGGAGGATGAGAAAACTGAACAATTAGCTAAATGGACACGACTTAAAATACATGATTAAATGTAACTTATTATCAGCTGACAACCCTAATTTGGACAAGCTGTTGTGAGTTGGACTTAATACCACCATTAATCTATCTTGCCGATACCTAGATGCTAACGGTTACAGCAAGCCCCCTTCTAAAATAGCTCTTCAAAATGGCTCTTTCTAAAAATAGCTCTAGAAGAACACGCCTCTGGCCAATGTCTGCACGAGGGGATTCCCTAAAGGTCTCACGAAGAGGCTCACAGAGTCATGTGCACGTCAGACCCATGGAGGACACTGTTGTCTATGAACAGGACATTTTATTTTTATATATATATATATATACTGTAGATATATACTGTATATATACTGTATATATAAATTATTATCGTTATAATTGTTATAATAAATTATTTATTCATTTATTTATTTTTAGATACGACCCACACCGTCATTGTACGGTATGTTGTGATTTTCCATGGGGAGCTGTAGGTTTTTGCATTGCATCCTGGCTTCCTGTATTCTTATCATGTGTATTTTGCCCGGCTGCCACTGAAATCCCAGGGATGCGGGTGTTACATAACAGCTATTCCAGTTTTTCCCTCCATGAATTCTTCCTTTCATAAAAATAAGACTTTATTAAGCCACTATTAATGCCACTGAATGTGGGCGTGCTGGTTCAACTAGGCAATTAAATGTAGGCTGTACGTTTATTTTCTCGCATTAACTCAGGCAAGCATTTGAATTAGTTGAGAATTAATTGATACAATAACTAACGTCATAACTGTCAATTAACATCCATGTTTCTCAACCTACCTTGAGGTTTTCTCTCTTTGCAGTGTTCACTGACCTTTTAACAAAAGTTTCTCATGTAACAGACCTGTAGCTGCGACTGAGACTAGATGTGTACAAATGTATGTTCACACGAAAAGACTAGTTCTCTGGCCGGGAAGCACTTTTGTTCACAGAAGCCAAGTCAAGAATATTTATGCCTCTGTTCATTATTTTCACCTGATACTACAGTAATTATATATCATTCCAGGGGCTACGCTTGCACCAAGAGCCACTTTGTGGACATTTTGGCTGAAGCTGCCTTGACTTAATTGTCTTGCTGTGCTAAATAACCAATAGAAATGTGTATGTGAAAGGTGTTTTCCAACACTATACCCCTTAAAACTAGTGATTGGACTATTTCAAAATGAAAACAAAGTCTCTGCAAGTTCACCTGTACTCACCCACTCAAAGATCCAATATAGGGAGCAATACAGTTAAGCACAGTTTATTTATTTATTTATTAAACATAAGTGGTATAAACATAAACCCTTGTTAACTTTAATATACATCATATCATATTATACAAGTGATTTACAACATTGCAGTACAGTAAAGATAAAGAAAAGGCCACATTAAATGTAGTCACAACTAGTATTCAGAAAGACTTTATTGCGCATATATCTGTACGATTCCAAGCCATACATATATACATTAGAAAAGACTAATTTACGTTGTGTAATAAGCTTATTTTACATCACATCTGACGTACATTACGCCACACAGTTACTCGATTTAACAAAAAAAGTAATGTTTTTCTAGGTTTGGAACACACAGAGCACAGCTTGAGGTTAAAGACGCCCAGCTGTTTCACAACAACATTTAGCCATGTTTCATGGCTTGCTGAGCACAAACACAGTGTTGTGAATGCATACAGGACTGGTTTTAGATACATGGCTAACTTTTCTTCTATTTACTTTTAATAGAACCGATTTAGCTTTAGATCGTCCCACTAGCATTATATTGTCATTCGATTTCACATTTGGTTTTTTATTATGACATATATTTGAAGGACAACGACATTTTTTCTCAGGAGAAACACAATCTGCTGTTGCATCAGACTGACAATACTTCTCAGCTATGTTGCATGTAATTTTAATGATGATTGCGGGTGAGCTTGTCATATACGGTGTATGTATACCATATGACCATGTGCATTCCATAAGGTTATGTCTGCATAATAATAAGCTAGCTCTACTTAAAACAAACCTATTTCCCTAAAGCCAACATTGACATTAAGACGGTGACATGCATAATGCGTAGCACTCTTCAAGTGTTGTGTGGTCTGTGAAAATAGAGTGACCACATTCCATAGTAAGATACAGTATGTGAAAAAAGGTTTGTAAAGAAAATAATGATTATGTAAACCACAGCAGGCATTGTGACAATCCTGATTATGACGGTAGGCCTTTGATAGGTGGGTCTAAAATAAGACAGCAATGAGAGAAAAGTGGAAAGGTCAAGGAAATGACAGAGATACAAAACCCTTGTAAATGGAGCACTCGCTTCACGTTCAGGTTTTTTCCATTTAATCTCCCAAAAGACCAACCAGGAAGACTTGCTTGCTGTACATTCAATACATAGTTTAGCAATACATTATTTCTACTTCTAATCAAGTTGAATCGATTGCATCTCTCTACAGTGCTCCTTTACATCTACTCGTTGTTTATCTAGACTAGGCCTACATCACATACATTTTCTAGTGTCGTCTATAGAAAGTAAGAGTTATTAAGGCACTCTTAATTGTGTTGCAGAAATATGGACAACCAGACAAACTGACTTTCATGACTATCATGACTATCATGCATTATTGCTTCTTAATAAATTACCCTACACTACTGCAAGTTACATCTAGTACTGTCAGCATCTACGTAATATACACCTTTTATGTTTACCGGACATACTGTAGACATTTATCAGGGCTCATCACATAGTATTACATACCATTCCAATAGTGCTCCTAAGATCTACATATACCTTCAATATTTACATACTTCAGTTTTACAGTTTTACAGTACAGTTTCATTCAGGGAACAAGAGCTTTCTCAAATCAAAAGCCTACAAGCAGATATCCTCTTTAATGAATGCAACAATGATTCCTATAATGTGCAAAGTAAATTCTCATGCTCATATTTCCTTCTTGCATATTTTGACATTCGGTGTATTTTAGTTAAATGTGTTTTCCACTGCCTCTTAGGAGTCTTTGAGAGCTTTACTGTGTACCTTCCGACAACACTGTGGGGGTGTTCAGTTAAAACAATGAGTTACATGACATGAAGATAATCAATTTTGAGCCCCTGAATCTCTTCAACCTGTGCTTCACATTTCAGTCTAAAGTGCTTTTTGTCCCTACACGGTTTACATGTGGTTTGGCAGCAGAGGGCCAGAGTTGTTTTTCCTCACTACCCTGAGGTTGGTATTTCATTTGGCCATGTAGTGGAAATATCATGAGAGAGTTGTGCATTAGACATGACCAGGGGTACTGAGGCTGGCGGCCCGGATGTTGCTTTCTAGCACGCCTTTACTTACTGTCCTAACTGGGTCAGAGGAAAGCTTGTGGAGGATTGGGTGTTTCACAGTTTTATAATGCTCCTTTTCACTGTTGGCATCTAAAAATGAGGTGTATGTTAAACTCAGGCCTGCTCTTACCTGCCCTGATAATGGTGAGGAATCGCATTTCTCTGGTTAAGCTGCTTATCATACATTAACTCTGACCCAGTTTGCAAAGCCAACTGGCTTAAAGACAACACACATCGATTTTTAACTATCTTAAGTTATATGTAACTTTTACTGCATGTGTAATGTATGTATTTTCTTTAAAATAGTTATAGTTTTGAGTTCTGCTTATTGACAACACAACAGGTGTGTTGTGTCTTGACCAAATTCCACTCCTTTCCTTTCCACTTCGGGGTGAACAGAGAGACAGTAGGCATCATGGAATCAAGGTAATATGAGCAGCGATAGTGACAACCACATACATACACATAGAGCCAAACAACAACATTTTCTGTAAGTAGCCTGGCACACACACCCACAACAACACAACACAACACATATGCATTGCTAATTCCCTAGAAGCAGCCATATAAAGAAAACTATAGCAATTAAAGATTTATTTTTTATCAAAAATAGATCACAGTTAGAGAAATGTCAAAATTAACATGACATTACTGGGGAAAGAAAAAGTGAAAAATGCATCTTACTTCCACACTGAAGTTCCCAGAGCCCCTGTATTGCTTCACTTCAGTTATTCTCGCATGAAAATGACATTGCTAACGGTTTTGTAAGCCTGAACTCGAGCGTTGACAATGAAGCATGAAATTGTCCTCCAAGGCTTAAACAATGCATGTTACACGGTGTGAATATCAAGAGTGGTTGAGGTTGAATGTCTATCGATGGCCACCCAACACATATTCACTGCAATGCGATGGAGAACAGTCTCGTACATCAGCAATGTACTGTATGATAAACTGACAGACCTTACCGGCAGAAGCCTGTTTTCACCAGCATGATGTTAATGGGTTGATGGAGGGATAACACTGTACTTAAAGGTCCACTCCTCGATGTTTGTGTGGGTGTGGGCGGGGGTGAGCCTGCTGTGCTGTGGGAATGGGGGTAGAGAGGTGTGCAAGCCACTCAGGTGTGGGAGAGGCATACATTGTTTCAGTGTTTCAAACCAAATGTTTTTGTAATGCCATTTCCACCCTAAGGGGGCACAAATCAAGGAGTGTACCTTTAAAAAATAAAATAAAAATACTGTATGTCATGTTTGAGTACAGTATTGGTCACACCAGTCATAACACATCTATCCCCATGGTAAAAAACCTTTACCTGGGCTTTCTGCATGTGATATTTATGTCATTTGATATTTGTGCACAGTAGGATCATTAGACACAGTGAAATGCAGCGCTGTATTAAACAGAGGTTATCGATTAGTTAGCTCCTCTGTATTAGATGGCAGGCAGACCTGAATCAAGAGGATTTCAAGCATTTGCGGCCATGTCTAGTTAACTAGCTGGTCTTTTATGGAGATGTTTTATTCCACCGCTACAGATAATATTGTCATAATGACTTGACAATGTTCTGATAGCAGGACGGATAATTTTGTTTCAGACCACTGATGTCATTCAGGAGTTAAAGCTTCTGTAAAGATGATTAAAGACTGAGGTAGATGCTATCAATAAAAGATACAGCATTCAGATCAAACTGAAACCCAAAGCAACCTGAAACATTCAAAATTATTGAACGAAAATTGCATTTTTAAATACCTGCAATAAATGCATTGTAAATGTGTCTTCTCACACCAACATTCTTAGGACAAAGGGGGGTTTAGGGGTTCTTTTTTTGTGGCAATCAGCCATGTTCATTTCAGCTGTCCGTTGCTGTTTTTAACAAGGCAAAATTTGGGGAAAATAATTGAAACACATTAGCAAAAATGTTATAAATGTAAAATATAATTCACCAGTTTAACCAATTCCATATAAAACATATGATACTTTAAAAAATATAGATTTAAAAACTAACTCCACTGGTCGACCAAAAGTAATCAGTTGTACTTCAATATACTGTATATCAATGAGCTGTTGTTCCCACATTTTAGACGTGCTGCTGGAGCAGCTGTGAGCTGTTAACACCGAAGTAAACTCGTTTTCCTCTGTTTACAAGCTCATTTGTACAAGCATGCAGTAGTATGTTTTGGTATAGAACATGATATGCAATGTACAGACAGAAGTTTCCACGTCCATTTTGCTCTACAGCAAAATGAGCAATTCCTGCAAACACCCAAGTGCTATTGAAGTAAATTAAGGATTCCTTTACCAGCATGTATACAGTATACTGTAAATAAACCAAGTCGATGATTCAAGTAACTTCTCCTCAAACCGCAGTGCGCGGCCTCCGTCCAAGTTATGATGTCGCGTGTGTGTGCTTCGTGCAAAGTCAATCATATCAATCAAAAGATGTCATACTGTAGATTTGTAATGGAAAGGCATCTCATCGCTCTGTCTGTCCCAATAAGATTTATTGTTTTCATCCCAAGTCTCTTTTCCCCTTCCCCTCAGATGAAGGAGGGAAGGAAGGGAGGGGTGTCTTTGTGGTTTCCGCGGGAGGGTATTTTTGTAAGCCACACTGTCACAAACACCTAACACCTCCAAGCATTTTGTGGTAGGCGGCCTCGCTTGCGTGTTTGACCTTGTACTGTTTTAGTTTCATATGGCACCGGTGGAAGTTGGTAGGGGGGTTGGGGGGAGTTTGCTCATGGTTCTTCCCCTGAAAACCAAAACAAACAAAAGAAAATATTGGTTTGCTTAGAGTTCTTGTGACGCCGAACATTGAAAATGCATTTTTAAATTTGCTAATTATTTCTGAATATGCAGTAGAGTGCCTGTGTTATACATGGCTGGTGTCTATTCACAGTACCGTTTACATTGTGAGATAAAACTGAAGGAAAAAAAACATGTCGACACTGGACTCTGCTACAATGACTGTCAGAAGAAATAACCATGTACACGATGCTCTTAAAGTGACACGCTGCCTTTTCAACAACGTGCCCTATAACGCCACGTGGCCAAAATGCCCTCCAGTGAACCCCCCCCCCGCCCTTCCCTTGTGTCTCAGTCACCAGATAGAGAGCACTGTATGTTTGTTAAAATGGTCAGCCTACTGAAGCTCAATATGCTCTGACTCACTTTTGCTCTCACACAGTTGCAGTGATGCGAAATTGCGAACACTCGAGCACGTTCCCGCGCAGGCCCTCTACGCTGGCTCGCTGTATCCTTTATTGAGCCCCGCCTTATGAACGTCAGGGTGTCTCAATAATTGCACATTGGCTCTTACACAGCCGAAACCATCATATAGTTTGTGGACGACAGCATACAGTATGCAACAGTGTTTTTTACTGTTTGACCCATGACCCCTACACACATTTCTGCACGAGTGTAACCTAGCCAGTGTAGCATAAAAAATATGTAAACATTTGGTTTAAGATAATAAAATATTTAAAAAAATATATAAAAACATAAAAATATATAATGCATTATTTTAAAAATGACAATAAAACAAATGTATGAATTAAAAACAGTAAAAACAAAATGAATTAAGTAATAATAATTAAGTGAAATAATTATTTCAAAATCATTTCACAGGCGTACCCATTTTGGGAACCAGCGATACATCATTTCACGCACGCACATGTAAGTGTGAACACACACCGTCCCAGTACCAGGGCCTGCCCGACATTCCGGGCCTCCCCCCTCACCACGGTAACACAATAAGAATGAAAAACAAGGTCAGCATTACTTCCTGTTTATCGCTCCCTAGTTCGCCACACAGAGAACAACTGTAGCCTTAGATCTACGTAGAGATGCCTAAATCCAACCAAGAATACCAAAAAGGCAGTTGGCTGCCATTTTAAGTTAACTGCAGCTCTAAGTTGCATGTCACTCGCTATGTTATTGTTTACATTTTCATTATTTGCCATTTTGTTAGACATTAAAAACTAACCACACTCCAACGTTAATGCTAAACTATGATGGTAAATGTGTTAAGGAGTGTAAAATAAGCCACGTTGGTATTGTATGTTATTGTGACGTGTTCGCCATGGTAGCTTGTCAGCTAACAAACACCTGTATGGCGGGCTGGCGATCAAAGGGGTAGCTCTCCCTGCCTATCTCTCTCATGCTGCGGATAACAAAGAAGGTCTTGTGCACAGCAGCAAGGAGGTGGTGCTTGCTGCCGCTGCTGGGGCCACTTGAGGCTCCACGATTCCCCCCTCAGCTGTGACAAAGACGCTAACGGTAGCTGTCAGTGTGTAGCCCCGCCCTGTCAATGGCACCTTCCTTTTACTTCCGATCATTGCATATGCTAGGTCGGGAAGTAGGGCAGAGGGGGATGACTACATACAGTACCTCCCATGGGAGCTATACAGTGTAAATCACCATCGTATGAGATATGGTTTTATGCAACTGTTGTGCACAATGCACTGTGTGTATGCGGTGAGGCCCGTGCCACATATGGTTCTATTGGTTTTATTGTACATTATAAAAATGCTCTGCTCTCCTTTGCAGCAATATATAACATATCACAGCTCTAACTCTCAACCCCCGCTCTTAAAATCAGTGTAGGTGACAGAACATGGCCGAACCAACGGAATGAATAGCAGCTGTCCTTCACTGCTGCACAAGTCACATTTCTAGTGGAAAATAGTGCCACCTAGTGCACAGATTGCGGTAGTGATTTCTATAGCTGGATTGGTTGGGAATATCAGATGACGTGTACTGCACAAAAACATTGGTCTGCATTCATCTGGTCATTTGGCTAAGGTCATTCTGGCTCCTTGAATGAAAACATCTAAGTATTTTGAATTTTTAAAACAAAAAAGGGAACAATTGCTGCCTGGTAAATTCAAGGACTAGAAGAGAAAAATTGATAACCTTCTAATATTTCCAACAGCATTACAGTATGTGGGCGGCTGTCAAGACAACACAGTTGTAGCAGTAACGTTTAAAGGATTTGTGTCTGACTGTGCTTTGTGCGGCAGTGACACCACTCACCTCTGCCTTAGTTAGTGACCAGCTTCCAACCTTGTGACTCCATTGGTCATTCAGATGAGAGGTGGAGGTCTTTGTGTCTGTCGTGGGCCATGGCAAAGGTCTGAGCATTCAACTCCCATTCACAAGCAATGGGTCTACATCTATCAGCAAGGGCCTGTTAAAACAATCCAGCCACGGCGAATGCGGTGGGTCTTCCCCCTCGCAGTGAAACGTCCTTGAAATCCTCCTTTTGGGCGGGTGAGCGAGTGTGGCGTCCTCTGGGCTAATTACGTCTGGATTGCCTCAATTAATTGAGCTGTTAATTTGTGCCATTGATTTCCAATACAGAGTGTATGTGACAGCCTTTAGTCAGAACATAATTGTGAGGGGGCTACTTGCCTAAACATTAGATTCTATTAGCAGCAAGTTGTTTTGGTTTTAATCTCGCAAACCAGTTTATATGGGTCATCTTTTCTGTTTTTCCTTTTGCACAGACCTAAGACATACAGGACAATATGCCTACATAAACCACAGTGGCAGAACATGGCGGGTTGTGGCCTTATTTCAGATTTTTATCATGAATTAAGCTTTGTGTCCTCTTTCCAATGGCACACCACAGAACCGTCTGGAAGGTTGCTATAGAAACTGCATCCATAAAGGTTCTGCAGGGCTCCTTTCTTTCCACACGGTGGCGGACTTGCGTTGGAAGTGCTGCACGTTTTCTTAACGTTCTGGCATTTACCAATATCTGAATGATCATTTGTATGGTAGCATTTTAAAAGGTCTGCTTTAATGAAACGGGCAATCAAGGTTAACAACTTTAAAAATCGGATATATTATTTTTTGTTGCCTAATTGACTGCACTTTTTAAGGGGCTATTAGTGTATCGTGAATGTGTGAATTGATACAGACAGGAATAATGATCGATCACTGCAATCTTTTTTTGTTAAATTAAGAGGCGTAACTTTCAACAGGGCAGATGTGACATGGTCATTTGCTATTACGCGTGGACATTGCCTATAGTGGGCAGTTGTCACGTCAAGAAACGTTAATAAACTTGCCAATATGGGCGCGCGTCGCCACAAAAGTCAAATCGTGTCATGCTGTTCCACGAGTGTCGTGTTTGTTTTCTATTGCTCGAGGCTGACGTGTTCCGTTGCTGCCAGTTAGCTATTATGGGTAAAGCATGGGCACGGGGAGGGTAAGCTATAACAGGTGTGTGCCCGATCAACTGACCATATTAACACTGCCACCATTACATGTTTTTATAATTTCATATATTTAGATGAATTGGTCCTTTAGCCTACCTTTCTACTTGAAACTGAATGTAAACACTACGCTTGCAATTAGGGAAATAAATTACACATTACTAATGGTGCGCGAATAAAGTGCTACAACGGGCTAAAATGATGATAATTCTGAAGCTTTGATCTTTTTTCCCCCACCCTTCAGCAACAGTGATGCACATAATGGAAGACCGTGGGGGTAAATGTCAATAATCTTAAACGACGATTCATTCATTGCTTCGATAATCTACTAAATCATCCCTTTTGCATTTAGTGGTGCAAGAAATACGAGCTTGCCAGTCTACTCAAGCCAGAGCGCAGAATGGGGATGTAGACTCACTATAAAGAAACGCACGCTCCTCAGCTCACCGCTGATGCGTAATTTACAGGTCATCACACGTCCGTAAGCTTCCCGGTGTATGCCTTATGTGGGCTGCAGTTGGTATATTTGATCGAGTCGGCGTCGTCACTGTCCAAGTCTGATTTCGACAGTGACGGCTTGCTGTCACTCTTTTTGAATTCGCCAAACGAGGGCTGCTGCTGGCCACAAGTTACGTGTGTGTATTGGAACTGTTCCTCGTGCTCCGTCTCCCTGTGATAAAAGTAGTTGAAATTGGAGACGATGACGGGAACGGGCAAAGCGATGGTGAGCACTCCAGCGATGGCGCACAATGACCCGACGATTTTGCCACCGATGGTGACCGGGCACATGTCCCCGTAGCCCACGGTAGTCATGGATACCACCGCCCACCAAAACGCATCGGGGATGCTGCTGAACCCCGACTCCGGGTCGTCTGTCTCGGCGAAGTAAACGGCGCTGGAAAACAAGATGACGCCTATGAACAGAAAGAATATCAAAAGACCCAGCTCTCTCATGCTGGCTTGGAGAGTCTTGCCGAGGATCTGGAGTCCTTTGGAGTGTCTGGAGAGCTTGAAGATCCGGAACACTCGCACCAAGCGAATGACTCTGAGAATCGCCAGAGACATGGCTTGCTGACCGTTTCCCTGGTGCTCTGCCAACTCCAACCCCAGCGTAATGAAGTATGGCATAATTGCAACAATGTCGATTGTGTTCATTATGTTTTTAAAGAAAGCCGGCTTGCTCGGACACGCCAGGAACCTCACCAGCAACTCAAAGGAAAACCAAATGATACACAGGGTCTCCACAATGAAAAACGGGTCTGTGAAAGGATTGGGCTTTTTTGCGCGCTCCGTTCCATTCAGTGCATGGTGGTCTTCATACGTTCTCCCCTCATCTCTAAATTCAGGCAAAGTTTCCAAGCAGAAAATCACAATTGATATTAGAATAACCAACACAGAAACTATTGCTATTCCCCTGGCAGGCCCGGAGCTCTCTGGGTATTCAAACAGAAGCCAGACCTGCCTCTGGAATTCATTGTCTGGCAAGGGGCGCTCTTCCTCTTTAATGAACCCCTCGTCCTCTTTAAAATTTTCAATAACTTCCTCCCCCAATTCGTAAAATTTTATTTCCTCCATAAATATGTCCACTGGGACGTTGACTGGTCTCCTAAGCCTCCCGCCAGACTGGTAATAATACAGGATGGCATCGAAGCTGGGTCGGTTTCTGTCAAAGAAGTACTCGTTCCTTAGCGGGTCAAAAAAACGCATTCTCTTCCTCGGGTCCCCCAGTAAGGTCGTCGGGAACTGCGCGAGGGTTTTCAGTTGGGTCTCGAAGCGCAGTCCGGAGATGTTGATGACCACCCGCTCGCAGCACTCTTGGTCCGCTCTCTCCGGGTCGTAGACATCTTGGGACAGAGCGGCCAGTGCCACAGTCTCATCCAGGTTCTCTCCGGTCACTACGGTCATCTTTCTCCCCAAAGGGCAACGCTTCTCGCACCTCGGTCCCTGCTACAGTATCCCCGTCGCGCCTTCCCCCTCTCGAACCCCGTGCGTATTTTTTGCCCGCGCTTTCTGGAAACAATGAGGTCCGGTCACTTGGAGAATTGCGTTTCTCTCGCTCTTTTGATCGCCCTCACGTTCGCGGGTGCGTTACCTTTGTTGTCATTTTTTCCTTGTGCGCGCGGTGTTTCCCATCACCTCCACCACGCTGGTATAGGCTGGACTGTTGGCTGTCACATTCAATGCATTTTAAACAGCGCTGCCCTCCCCGAGCTGACGTGGAAAGACGCTCTTGCGCCGAAGAGGAGACACGCGCGCACACAAACGACTAGTGCGAATACAATATTAATATTCGACTGTGCATGTGTTTATTAGGGTAGGCCTTTATACATGAATATTTAACCTCGTTTTCATGCTTGTGCGCAATGTAGTATACCATACTTTCGAATATGTTCAATCTCAGTCTTAATCAATTAGATGTGTAGGTCTACGCTAATCATTCACTCCTCAGTATTTTAACGACGATCAAGGAGACAAACAAAAAATATGGATATGCCTGCATTTCATATTGATTATAGCTGTAGGTTATTCCCATTTGCAAACATGGATAGGCTGTAGCAAATATGTGTAACATATTCATAAAAAATAGGCCATGTGCTACACGTTACGATAAATACGATAAAGACACGCAGAATGTCCTTCAATCAGGGAACAGAGGCGACACAATATCACGCCGCCGATATCAAGACACAGCATGCTGTCGATCTCACCGCTGCGCTCCAATGTTGCTTGGCGTTCCACAAGTTGTGCGCAACTAAGCTTTGTAACGCAGCACGACTTTCTATGTGCCCAGATTCCTCGTTTGTTTGTCCTGGCTACTCTGTGCATCATGCATGCTTGGCATAGCCTACGGTTTAAGGTTTCTTTTTTCTATTAAATCTAGACTAGAGGGAACGTCATCAATTGATTTCTAACATGACACCTGTATATAAAAACGGTACTGGTAAATGAAAGATACACTTTCTTCCATGGTGCTACAAGCTAATAGGCTCTAAATAGACAGGGTTCTGGACTGGAGCACAAACGTATGACGTCTATGCCTGAAATAGCCGAATTCCTCTCAGAGCCAAAGGAAAGTTTCTTTTCCCATGGAATGCCTGGGGAGCAGCCTGAGGAAAATGGAGAGGAGAAGGGAAAAAATAATAAAATATTCTGTAGCCTATATCCCACTGCGTGGAGTGGTTGGATTTATTCAGAAAATTATGTTTTACACAGGGTTTATTGTTCCTGCTTATTTTGTGATTAAAATCCTGAATTAGGTCTAGGCCTAATGTCTCCCAGGGGACCTTAAAAAAATATTGCATAATCTTACTTCCACATCATTCCCTTCAGACATAGATTAGGCCTATAAGTATACGCCACGCAAATGTTATGTCCGATGATACCAAGACGATGCACTTGTTGTTGGAGGAGTGGAGTGGATTTTTCTAAACAAATTGCTCTGTGTTGGTCTCACCGTTTTAATGACTCACACACCTACATCTTCACTTTAGTGCCAGCAGTCAGCCTCAAAGCAATTTTAATCAGGCGGTCTACCTGCCCACCTCATTTCACATATCCTGTGACAAGACGACTTGACAGTCTTCTCGTGAGATCAACACTCATGCACACATCAACAAACATCAACAAACCAATGAGAATTATTCTCAGCAGCAGCTGTGGCACTTTTAGCCTAGCAAAGTGGCTATATTGGCTATATGCTGATATCTATACCTGGGAGTAAATGCTATATCCATTTGTCACAGTGGCTTCACGGGGAATCACGTTTACCCACACGCCTCAGTGCATTAGCCTAGCCCACACACTGTATAGGGATGGGTCAAGGTGTGTGTGTGTGTGTGTGTGTGTGTTGGGGAAAACGCTGTATAAAAAGCAGTATTTTTCTGAAGGAGTAGGTACTCTGCTTTATGTCTCTACATGATTTTAAAGATTTTGAATTCCAGAATAATACAATTATAAGATTTACAAAAAGAAATGTTTCTGCTGTTTGTCAGTCAATAAAAACGAGACATTAGTGAGCTGCAGTGGCACTATACGTCCACTATCAATGTGCCCGTGAATAATGCATTTAATTGTAATGTGTGACCGTTATAAATGTGAGTCTAGCCTTTAGCGGTTCCAGTTATGGCCTAAACATGTTCAGGGGATTCCCTGACACTTCCCTTCTTACCATTATATCTAGACCCCCCTCCCCTGCTGCTTCCACCCTCCCAGTTCTATAATGAGCTATTTCTAATCAGTTTTGCGTGATTGAAATGTACCCTCATCTCTGAAAATGACTCCCCCGAACCACTACCCTTCCAGCAGTCTGTCAAGGAGGGACGTCTCACTGCAAACTAGGCTAATGTAACTGGGAATGTCTGGGGATAGGCCTACTCGTGTGCCAGCAGCACTGAGACCTGGCAACACACTCAAGGGCGGGGCTCAATATTAGGACACCATATACCACAGCACACCCAGATGAGTTACAACTTCAACTGAAATAGATAGGTGCGTTCAAAATAAACATTGTGAGATTTTCGTGTTTAGTAGTAGCGTTGGACATAGGTCAAGGATGACGAATGAATATCAATTTCTTTGTGTTTATCTGATTGTTATATTGATAGTTGTGTTTACTCTGAAGGATTCACATATCTCAAAAGGATATCTTAATTATTTACATGGCCATGGCTTTATTATAATAAGAAAAAGAAAAATAATTTCTTGTTTCAATAAATTATATAAACAGCCGTATGCGGAAGGCTTCTATCCAGTGTGGAGGAATAATTGCTATTAACAATCAGTGGAATTCCCCGGTACCTTTGCGTGAAACAAAGACCTTTTATCTTGAATAATTCCCTTTGCTTCCTGGGCCTAATCTTTAATTAAACTCATTGACATGTTTGGAGTCATTAAGGACCTTTGTTCTCCCTGGTATAAACATTAAATGTACTGCAATAATGGGATGGAAGCCCATTCGATCTCTTTAAAGCTAAAGCTGTTTTTTATAATTGTATATGATTCAAACACCTTGGAAAAACAACAAGGTTGTGCAAACGTTTCCTAAAAGTCATTCTGGGACAAATGCTTGAATTGAGGCCTAAAATAGAAAGAAGTGATTTCCGCACGTATGATAATACAATAATTGTCTGTCATCCTTGTCACATAATCTTAGTTGTATTAGTTGTGAACACTGATAAGTCTTAATTTCAGTTTCTGTCTGACATATTTCAGTCCGCAAACAATCTGCGTCGTCGGCAACGTCAGATGATAAGCTATTGATTCTAATCAGTTGCGAAACAACATCAAAGTGTTTAGGAATTTATTAGCTGGTCACAGTAAAACAATATCTTCTGTATGCGTCATTGTTGATAAAGCCAGCATCCCACTTGATTTTGGTTAAATATCCACTGGCCTACTGCGTTACCGTAGAGCTCATCTCAGGTACAGACAGAAATCTACAGGCGATGAATCTATTTGTGTAGCACAGTCGTTTACATCTCAAGGTGACAATGGCAGTAATTTGAGTGATCTGCCCGGCTGGCCTCGTGTCACAGAGGGTACAGGGGTTCTGTAGGATACATTAATGTGTTTCGGGCTGCACTGTCAGGACTGACATGTCTCCCGGAGAGATGCATTAGGAGATTGCATGGCTCGCTAGCAGTGCCTATAGAGGGATGCAATAATGTCCTGGCGGCTCAAGCAGTCTTTCTGATGATAATGGCGAGGGACCTTCAAATATCAACACCCTTTTGTGGCGGTCTAATCGTGGAGCACAGTAACATTTAAGGGTTTTTTGTGACCTCACCAAAAGCACAAACTCCAGTCCTCCATTGGAACCATCATTATGTCTTGAGTGTCGCGTGTGCAAAACAAGGTTTTTCTTCACCACAACGGGCTAAAGTAGCTTCATAACCCCAGCTGATGGGGGGGGGGGGGGGGGGAATGGAC
>JAODLI010034438.1:0-19004 GCA_027575585.1 Percopsis omiscomaycus | reverse complement strand
ACACACACACACACACACACACACACACACACACACACACACACACACACACACACACACACACACACACAGGCCTGTTTGTAAATCTTAGACCTGTGCATGCTTGTGCATATGAGGTGGGTGTAGGTGTGTGTGTGTGTGTGTGAGAGAGAGAGAGAGAGAGAGAGAGACACACACTGGTGAGTCAGTGAGGAATGCGTGCAATGCAGGCTGAAGCACAACAGTGTGTAGCCGACAGAAGACATACCTACCACTTGGCAGACTGTAGACCAGGCTGGGGTGAATGAAATCAAATTCTAATTCAATAATATCAGAGAAATCTCTCAATAAAAGCTTCCGTGCTGCCCATTAAAACTCTCGTAGAATTAATGAACAACATCTGTCCACAGATGAGTATGTTCCCGCGGTGATTGCATGTGTGCAACACAGGTGTGATCCTTATGTGTAAATGGGAAAAGTTGATGATTCCCTCCTGGAGAATCTGGGAATGCTGCGGCATTCCCACCTACCTGTCTCTGCTGTCCCCAGCGTCCACGGGTCCTTAAGGAAACGAGAAAGGGGAGGTGTGTGTGTGTGTGTGTGTGTGTGCGTGTGTGTGTGTGTGTGTGTGTGTGTGTGTGTGTGCGCGTGTGTGTCCGGGCACATGCTCCAGCGATGTTGGATTTCTGCAGATTTGTGTGAAATTTTGACACTTGGACTTCAACAACGTCATTTTCCACCCCGCTATGGTCAGCCGCGTTGTTGCCTCTCTGCCGACCTCCCCCTCGCTAGCCAGCAGTTAGCCACAAAGTCACTCATCTACGGCCTCTTAGATTAGAGTAGATCAGGATGACTTTATTGTCCCTCATTTCCACACAGTTCCTTGCACACAACTAAACAGCATGTGGTTTCTCACGGAGCAAGGGGCAACATGAAATAACACAAAGACAATAAACGTATAGCTACGCAAAGTGCACATGCTAGCTTAGTGGTCGGCTCTACATACATAACAATATCGAAGCAGACTCATAACGTGACCTGTGATGGTGATGAGAATTCGTTTTCTTTACCGTATTTGCGGTAAAATTACGATACAACAGTAATAAGTGCTGGTGTAATTGTTACCTCCTATGTGGCATAGGGCTGTGTGGTCAAAATAACAATTACATAATTAATGTATCTCAAGGAATAGTGTAGTGCAGTATAGTGAAAATACTGACTACAAACAAACGCAGAGAACTCAATTCAACAGCACATGAATGTATCAGTACATAACCCCTTCTATCAGGGACTTGCAGGTGTAGACCGATGTCAATTTGATTGGTCACATTCACTTCGCCAATATGAAACCACCGCAGAACCCTTCAAATTGTCGGGAGAAGGGGCTCGTAAAAGCCTCCAACTGCATTGTGTAAAAGAGTTTTGATTGGCTAACACAGACGGCGCTTTCCCTCTGTAGAGCGAAGCAGCAAGAAGACATAGATTTGAAGCTATACGTATATATTGTGTGATGTTTAGTGAAACTATCATAAATGTGTTTTCTTGTAAAAGGGGAAAACATACGAATAACTTATTCTTGTCTGATTTTGTCACCCCTTCTCTGAACCGACACCCCTGGAAGGATGTCAGTGGTTTTATTTGACTTTGCAGTCACCTTGCAGTAACAACTGACGGATACCGAGAGCCTTTACACTACGTACAGAGCACAGAAAAGTTTCCGAAGTTGAAGTACAAGCTATTTTTTTACTTCCTTGTTGTGATGCCAAAATGAGATATCATCTTCTTTGTTTAGTGTGTGTGCGTGTGTGTGTGTGCGCGTGTGCGCTTGCACGTGCGCGTGCATGTGCACGTGCATGTGTGCGGTGTGAACCACGGCCTGACATGTCACATGAAACTGGTACTGTTGAGGCAGGCCTTGTACCGCTGTGACGCATAACCGCGAGCCCACACACACACATGTGACCTTCAGAAGACTCATATTTTAGTATATTTTCACAGGTAGGAAATTGCATCTTTTACACCATATTGGACCTTCTTTAATCAGCTCACTGGGGAAATGACTTTAGGCTTACCGAAGACAAGCGTTAAAAGCCTGCAATAGTTTTAGCATCACGTTCCACTTCCTGCTCAACAGTGTTGATGACATCACCCATCACATGACAGGTACCATGTTATCCAAATGGAATGCTGCCACACGTGCTGACCCAGCAGGTTTTCAGCATGGATGTATTGCAAGGACTGGATACGGCCCTTAAAAATGGCGGCCATTCATTTAATGGAAAAGGGCTCAAAAGCGCATTCGACCCAATGCTTCTCCCGTGTGTGTATAAATTGGGCAGACTACATAACTCCCCAATGACAACATGGGAATCTACATTGTGACTTGAATTGGATAATGGAAATGTCTGAGGTGGGGTTTGTCATATGTATTCAGGAGGATTACTGAAGGTTTTGGTTGGTCAACATTTAATGCAGGACAATAGCATTGTTTCATCTATTGTTTCATCCGTCATGAACCATGACAAAACAGCAGCGTTTGTTTATGGAAACTTACTTGAATTAAAACGTCCTACTTTCAGGTGGGCGTGTGAGCATGTTGTCTGCGCGCGCGCGCGTGTGTGTGTGGGTGCGTGGGTGCGTGGTGGTCTGAAGGCCAGAACAAGGAACAAACTGCAAAACGGTCGCGCTGGAAACAGTGTTAAATATTAACTTCCTCTCTAACTACTTTAGAGGCCACACACATACACACACACTCTTTTATGGTTGTATGAGAGGTCACATTGGAAATGCTGAACATGCGATCTTTGGACCAATCAGAGACTGACTAATGTTTGACAACATTGGACACTTGGTTGTTGTGAGCCAGGAGGGCAAAAAGCACCTTCCCTTTCAATGTGACAATGTGTTCAGCTAACTTTTAACCAGTAATAAAGTCCACTGTTCTCATTGTTCATTGATTTTCTTCCCCTTGTACAACTGGCCTATCCTAAATGACTTGGAGAACATATATTTTCTTAACCTTTATTTGGAACTACTTAAATTAACATATAAATGCACAATAAAGACCGTAAACGTTTCCCTTTCTAAAAAAGCAAATGACGAGATATATTTAAACTAAGTCACGTGTGAAGTCTGGACCAATCACAACAGACCATTTAACTTTGGCCCATATCTGTTAAGCCTGTGCAAGCACGTCACAGTACAAAGGTCGTTCTGGGGAGAGAGAGAGAGAGAGAGAGAAAGAGGAAAGAAAGAATTTTTTCTTTCTTTCATGAGAAGCTGTCGCAGGCAAATAATAACTAATCCCGGCATCGAAAATGTGTTATAATCAACCAGGTGCGCTAGTCAATTCTGCCAGTTGGAAACCCTCAAAGGAAGGCTAACAGTATTACCTTCTGTAGCCTAATTAAAAGGCCCATCCAAAATTGTAATCCTGAGCCTGAGCCTCACGTTACTTTCACTTTTCAATGGCTCTCCATGGCAGTAAAGGAGTAACACATTGGGCCTTTTACTTACTTTTACGCCTTAGGCTATTCCAATGTAGCCTACCTTTTACATTTAGACACTACAAATCACTACCAATATAGCCTACTTTTTACATTTAGACGCTACAAATCAATGTTTACAGTGTAAAAGGTTTACAAGAGGAGTCAATGCAGTCACTCAGCAAACACTGGAGACTTCACATTGACAGCATAGACTTTCACCTCTAGACAGAGAGCTAGCAAACAGTAAACACTTTGCTCGCTCAATCTCTTATTATTGATTCACAGACAGTCAATAAGATAATAAGATGATAAGATGATAAGGGATATAAAAAGTTATGGGCTTAAATATAAAGATGTCTGAATCCCCCCTTGGGTTCAAGCCAGATAGATCACAGAAGTCACAGAGATAAAAAGTGAATGAAGATTGTAGGCCTACCAGGGAGACGTTTTTGGATTTCCGTATGTCCTTGTTTGCCCTTGTATGGAGTAAAATCAAGGTTGAATATGCGTGTCTATCAGTGTGTGTGTGTTTGTGTGTGTATGCTTAATTTAGTTCCCTGATTTATTTTGTTGATAAAACATCTAATTCATGGGGTCAGGTGACGCGTTCAGAGACGTTCTCTACAGAGCAATTAGATTGGAAATTAGAATTAGCTTTCTGAGATCTTCTGTGAATCCGCTCTTCTGAAAAGACCAGGGCTAGTACAATCAAACATGTCACCCCTGAATTTCAAGTTTAGGATTTATTAATCATAGTTTAAGCTGCAGGGAAATTACTAAAAATATCTCCATATAATTTTTTTTCAATGTTATTTGATTGACCCACATAAATTGTCACTGTAACTTAAGTTACAGTAAGTGCGGGCCATTCGTGGTAAATTAAGTCAAAATCGCTACGAGACACTATTATTTTTCTTGGTACAGTCATACTGAGAAATGTGACTGAATATTCATAATGTACATCGTTACGCTGTAGTGTCTTTTTTACGTGGCAGTTTTACTTTGAATCGCATGTGCTCACACTCGCAGCCATTCATCTGACAGCTGTGCCTGCACAGGCTTTCTGCCACCAAGCAGAGTTTCCCTCCATGTCCTTCTATGACAAAAAGGCACGGCGGAAAGGTAGGTAGAAAAACAGCTAGGCTTTAACCACTAGAGCAGGTCTTATTGAAGCTTTCCAGCCCTGTTCTGCCTGTTTCGCCAGGGAAATTTAAGGACAAGCTGAGACACTTTTAATTTCCACCAAATTCCATCGGTTTCCCTGTAGACACATGCAGGTACATCCAACAATGGTGCTGCTGAGAAGGTTAATGAGAACGATACGGGTTACAACACAGTAAGAGGAAATGTTTTTTCCAGGGCAATGTACAGTAGAAAAGGAAGTCAAAGTAAATCAAAGGTCTGAAATGTACACCCATAACATGTTCCAGCAACATCTCTGCTCCATCGGAGCGTTCTGATAACTTTCCATTAGATTTTTTGTGTGCATTTCTTTCCTTCCTTCTTTCTATTTTTCTTTCTTTTTTTGTGTCTGTCTTTCTGTCTGTCGTTGCCTTAGCAGTCAGTCACTGTATATTCTGGTGCTGTCTCAACCACAACCTGTGGCTCACAGAGTGCCTAGACATCCCCCGTGCAGAGGGCGGCTGACACAGAGGAGCATGCTTGGCCCGTGTGTTGTGAAACAGGCTCCTGTCAAGGAGCACATGTATGAATGCCAGTAATAAAGTGCCAACAACTTGATCCAGACCTTAGTTTGGAGGCCAGACGGGGACATTTACATGTTTCCTGTCCTCGCATCGCAACAGGCGTAAGACCCATCTCTTCAGAATCCACCTCGGTACCCTGACCAGTGACCTCTCCACCCCATAATATTCACAACACTCCCACTAACTGAAGTTCTCTATGACGATCCTTTATCCTCTATCCTAAAAAATAAAAAAATAAAAAAAAATAAAAAGGTCTTAGATCAGTTGGTAGAAAATTAAGCACTTTGCTGGTATTTAGGCCGTTAGCAATTATTTTGAGGATGGAATGACATGTTAGTAATGTACA
This sequence comes from Percopsis omiscomaycus, assembly GCA_027575585.1. Taxonomy (NCBI): domain Eukaryota; kingdom Metazoa; phylum Chordata; class Actinopteri; order Percopsiformes; family Percopsidae; genus Percopsis; species Percopsis omiscomaycus. Next base: position 13,485 of record JAODLI010034438.1, on the reverse strand, counting down.
TTAGCCCCGATGACATGCTGCTGTCTCGATTACTGGTGTATGACCTATTCAGCTGTTGACAAATGTACTCATTGTAAGTCGCTTTGGATAAAAGCGTCTGCTAATTTGCAGTACATGTAAATGGTTCACACCACATACTGTTTCACAGAGGCCCACGAGCATAAGGCATAGCTTTCTGGTGCAGACACAAGTCCTTAAAAACGACCTACAGTAGGCTATGTACTGAAACCCGAAGGGAAACATCGTCATATGCAGAATGCACAGATGGGTGAAAGCCCTGCATGTGGGCATGGTGTACAACTAGTTTCTTCTACACCACACTGAGTCGTTATGGTGGGCTTTGACATCACGCACAGCCACAAGTACAAAGTACACTTGATGTTTTTGTCAGAAAGCTTTTTCCTGTTTGTCAGTCTGCAGAACAAGTCTGTGCGCTCGTCTTGCTGCCTTGAACCTTTATACTGTTTTTTTTCTAATGTTGATGGAATTTAATGTATTCCATCTTTAAGTGGAAAACATCTTAGTCTCACACAGAAATGTGTCTTTGATGTGGCTGATGGAACGTCCATGTAGCCTACAGTAGGCTACGTGTTAGTTGTGTGTTAGGATAATGTTAGATAATGTCCTTAAAAAACTTTAGCACGGGCAAAATAAACAGTAAATTAGAACCCTTTTCCATTTCTGCTGTTTAACTTGTCATAAGCGTCTTATTAATTATTATTATTATTATTATTATTTATTATGATTATATATTATATATGTTTGATTAACGGAAACGTTGTTGCAAACTGCCTTTTTCGTTCTGGTGTTGGAAATGTGATGCTGCCACCTGCTGGTCATAGTAGGTAAAAATTGCACACCGTCTTAAATTCGACAATCGAATGTTAACACAATCAACACACACCAAAGCAATAAAGAATATGTAAATCGTTTCACGGGGAAACAGTAGCATCAGTGTCGAGGTAGAATTTATTATTCTGTGGCTGAGCCCAATGGTGTTGGCAGGAAACATAATATAATATAAATACGTTTTCAGACCAGTTATTATTAGGTTGACACTTAAACAGTACATCAACTATTCTAAAGTATGCAAAATGTCCTTTCCCAAAGCTTTTGTTTTACAGTATCACAAGCGTATACACTACTTTTGTTCACTAAGGGAATGCACCTTCAAAGTCACACAGCAGATAATCCAATCTGTTGAAACGCAGCATAACAACACATGTGATTAGGAAGGTGCTCCTCAAATACACGCATGCACGCACACACACACACACAATATAATCAACTGTCCTTGACAACCAGACAAACAGGTTGGCCCGCAGAGGCTCACGGGCCTTAGGCCTACGTGATCACTTTTCATGTATTGGTTCCCACATGTACTCACAGAATGACGTAATGACTTCTACCGTGCTATATAGGGCTTAGAGACATTTATCTGAGAAGGCCCCTGCAGCACTGATTACTGTACATTGGTATGGATTTTGTTCTATTGATGGAACACAGACCATACACCGTGTTCATATTTAACCTCGCTATTGGATTCTAAGGTGGCGGTGGGCAGGGGGTAGCAAATACATGTTCCGTGATACGGGTTAATCATTATTGCTGCAAAGTTATATCGGTATAATATTGAATTATTCAGTGTGTGTGTGTGTGCTTTTTTAAAACATTAGATGATTGCGAATGCCAGGCTGAACAGCCATGTTTGACGGGTTAGATGACAGTATATTGGCTGAGTGTGCACATCCTAGCACAGTGAATCATGGCTATATACATCGCACGCACGCACGCACGCGCACACACACACACACACACACACACACACACACACACACACACACACACGATCACATTCTGTAACACACTCACACACCCAAAGGCTTGACAATGCGTGAATCAGAAAGGAGAAACGCTTACATAACCATCACCCACCACCTCTATGGGTGTAAATATAAGAAGCCTTCTGGAAAAGCCCAGCAGATGGCTTTAGATAGTGAACAACAGAATGATGGGCGATAACTCGTTTCACCAGCCCAACCGAGACACAGACCAGACACAAATTCATTTACATCTTTATTCAAATGCACGTTGTGTAAAATCCAGTAATGTTACGTTATTAAACAATTTCATACAGTAATTCCTAAAACGTACAGATATTCTGTAATGCCCTAGTAGGCAAACAGTAGGCTAATAGGCCTACTTCAAACACAATACCTGAGAAAAACATTGACTCATTATCAATTAAAATACACACCCTTTTTATAAACTACCATCATGTGGACAAAATGACACCCAACACTGTGATCTTTATGCCATCTTTATGAGTTTTGATTATGGCGCACAAAGCAGATTAGCTAGTCAAAGCTATCTTAGTTCAAATACACTTCATAGCATGTGGTTATCATTGTTGCCCATTTTCACCAAGTCTTTCAAGGGAACAACTAAACTGAACTGGGGGCTGGTTGTTAGGCTTTCATGGGTTTTCACATATCCTGTTTGCTGTAGCTCTATTGGCTGATATGGGTAGACTACTAGTGGATCAGCCCCAGGGTTTGGGCTAAGTTTAGACTTGGTTAGCTACACTGGTTAGCTAGTTCCATTAGTAAGTCTTATTGGTGGTAGTAGCTACATTAGTGCTCTTAAAGTGGTAAGGTATAAAAATCTTTACATGAACTGAAACGTATTTTAAAACCTCCCATTATTCGGCAGGGTATTGCCATATGTAACGCGCAGCCTACATGCCTATGAGGATCCAGTGAAAACCCAATCCTGCTCCTTGTGGCCAGATCCACGCACATCACCCACTACCACTTGAACAAACCCACTCGACCTTTCCACGCAGGCCTGGCAGGGAGAGCGACTGGGAGCTGTGTCAGGCACGGCGACACAAGCTGATGCATAGTGCATCAGAATTTGAGCTCTGTAACGTTTTGAGGATTCATTATGCTCTCCAAACACGGCCTGTTTACTCACCCTAGGGTGAGTAAAGGACTCAACAAATGGTGCAGTATGCAGCTCCTTTACTCACCCTAGGGTGAATAAAGCAGTGCCCAAGGGCCTTGTCACCAACCCATTCACCCCTTTTTCTGTGACCTAATGTTCTCGGCATCACATAAAGAGTGCATGGCCTATACAGTACATGTCAGCTAAGGATAAAGAGATAGCATTTATGCTTGCCAGTAGCTATTGTGCCTCAGTAGCAAATGTGGCACACTGCCCATAGTGGGCTGATGGGTTAATACTGTAGGCATTGGCTCTTTAGTGGAGTGAGAGAGTTCCCAGTTTCCTTGTTCCTTTGTACATGCATAATATGTAATTGAGGTTGCGGATACTACATTGAGATCTGTAGGTAATAACTGTAGTTGCAGGGAACAGGAGATCTCTCCAGCCAAATAAAGCTCACCGTTTTATATCCCAGTACACAATAGGTTTAAGACCTAATCTGTGTTGTAGCCACGTTTTAGTTCTCCTTTTCAGTGCCCTCCTAGCAAAGTCTCGAAAAGGCAACTGCAACACAACAAAGAACCTCTGAAAGTAATTTCTCTAAATCGCCCGAGAAAGACGAGGGAACCTCGAAAGACGCATGGTCCTGCTTTTCGGGCCAGTTGCCATATTTGAACAATGTGTGTGCTCCAGGCGAAAACGGAGACCTCGTCTGTTGCTGTTTGTAGAAGCGCATTTACCGTCTTGTTTAACAGACTCCTTCTACCAGAGGAACACGACACATGAGTTCACTTAACAGGCAAGCTTCCAGAAGGAATTGAAGCCTGCATAGTGGAGTAGGCTACCTCTGTACACTACTGAGCTTCGTGGTACGAAGACCAACCTCCGAAAACTGCAAAGAAAACAAAAACTGTTATCAGTATAGACATGGCCTATCTTTAACCACATTTGTTGAGTCCTAGAGACATCCATATGTAGAGCATTACGGCAATGTGTTCAGGGAAGAAAGCACCAGCATAACCCGAGCCCCAATGTGATGACGGGTTCGCCGAACACCTCAGTGCCAAGCAGTACAACAGCCTAGCTAGCCAAGCTACACACAAACACTATAAGCTGTTGTAATGTTAAGGCTTGTGCGCACACACACATTAAAGTCAGTGTGCGAGTCATTACAGTAGGACTGTATTAAAGGGAGATCATGGTTTTAGTATTATAACCAAGGTTGCAAGGTTGTTATTCTCAAATGTTTTAATAAAAGCAGTGTGTGTGTGTGTGTGTGTGTCCAGGGACCTGGTCTATTTTTCTGCATTATTTTTGCCTCATATAAGCCAGCACTTGATGATATACGGTGTGTTTATCCCTCTTCAAGGTCAGTGTGTGTGTGCGTGCGTGCGTGTATTTCAATGTACAAATTACAGTAATAGTACACACTATTTGTCCACACGTGCAAGAATGCGGTCACACGGGGGATGTGTGGGTCTTAAGCCCTATTTAGACGGGCTTAGTTCTACATGGAGAGGTGCCAGGTGGGGTAATGAAATTGTTGCCCGAGTTTCTCAGTGATTTTAGTCCCGTCCGAATGCACCACTTGAGTCCTTTTTACAGACTGCGCACTCCCGTGGTAGTAAAGATTCCGGCGCCTTTCACCTTCTGTAAAACCAGCCGTAGAAATAACCTCAGGTTATTCTAATCCCGTGCGAATAGACGTGTGTTAATATTCCGTCATAACCTGTGGAAAAGGAGGTTTTCTCAAGTATGGAGGCACTCGAGGAGGCACTTAGTTTTGTTCGATTCCTCGGGTCGGTCAAGTCTGTGGCCAACCTCAGGTGCTGTAGGCCTGACTGTCACGATCGGCGCGCATAGGCCCATGCGCGCTCCGTGGCTCCCTTCTCTAAGTGCGCACCTGTAGACTGTTTAGCCCTACAGGTGCGCCTCCTTAGTCTTGATTAGTGGACTATTTAAGTTTCACTTAAAAGGGTCATTGTTTTGTGTTTTGGCTGTAACGCTATTGTGTGCGTCTACATTAAATTACGCTTCACGCGTCTCTCTGCACGCTCGTTTGTGTGTGTTCCTCTGGCTCGCGCCTGCTCTCACTTACCCCCCACCCCCACGACGCTATTACAACGACGTAGCCTACAACACCTCAGGTGGTCATGTACCATTTGTTCGAACTGAAATTTGGCACAAAGTTTCAGCCCTTGTCCAGTTGCGTGTTTTTTACCTTCCCTCTCTTTGCCGCCGTGTTTTCATAGTCACGAGCAGCGGAAGTTACTCTTTTGGGGTGTGACGGCAGTGTGTAAATCGAGTGGCCACTCCCATCTCTGTCATTTATCCCACCGAGATTTCTTATCCCGTGCGACTCGGCCATAAATATAACAGACATCACTCTGCCTCCCCGTTTAAAACTAATCCGATCAGAATAGGGCTTTAAAGTGTACTTGTGTACACAATCCCATTGTTTAGGCTTGTTTGTGTTCTCCACGTCACGTGCTTTCCTGCATTTCCTGTGTGTGTGTGTGTGTGTGTGTGTGTGTGTGTGTGTGTGTGTGTGTGTGTGTGTGTGTGTGTGTGTGTGTGTGTGTGGCTCCATGGAGAGAGTATCTCTATCTGAGGTCGCCGTGGAAACAGAGCTTCTAACACCATGGCAGGGCTTCGTGTGTGTGTGTGTGTGTGTGTGGCGTGCATGTGTGGTTGACGGGGTGAGAAACAGAGAGCACAGGATTGAAGGCTGTGTGCGTGCGTGCGATTGGCTTCTTTCATGGAGTTCGTTGACATCAGAAAATGTCACAGCGTAGCTCCACCCAACTTCAGCCGAGTAGAGAGAAACGCAGATAGACTAATTGGCTACGAAACCCTTTTGGATGCCTAATGTATGCACTGAATAACTGAAAATTATTTTTTTATCGTTTCGTCTCACAAACAAACACAAAGCTTCCTCAATGTGTGAAACATAATCGCTGTTGCCAAGAAACCAAGTGTTGGTACAAACCAGCCTTTGTACAACGCCGCTATTTCTGCATTGTCAGCAAGGAATCTCGTTTTGTTGAGACCTGTCAGTAGACACACACTGGCCTGCTCTTTAATTTGAACACTAGAGGGCACTAGCACACCTCAGATGCCAGCGGAAGGTTGTGAGGATGAAGACGTAAGGAGGAGAAAATTAGAGGATAGGAAAAGGACGGGGGCGCAGTGAAAAAGAAAGGAACAAAGCAAAGTATTGAAGGAAGAGAAAAGTAAGTGTTGAAGTAGAAGACAGAGACATGTAAAGACGCGATTGGACGGAGGGGGAGAGCCAAGGGAAGAAAAATTGTGTTTTTTTTAAAGCAGACACTTGAATCGAGGAGAAACAGACGGAGAGATAAAACATACACGGGGAACAGAGGGACGATCGCTGAGAGGATCTCGTGTTTTAATGGCAGATCTAGGAGATATTTGTGGCTCTCATGCGGTCGCGTTAATATTCTAATCTGATTCGGAATGTCCCGCTGCCTTCAAAGAGCCAAATTAACTCTGACTCTCCTCTGTGAAGTCTATTTTTACCTCCCTCCTATGAGCCCCATATACTCACATATAGGCCTTTCTGACTCTCCTTCACCTCTTATGAGAGGGTTAGTCTAACAGCGGGGTGAAATGAGGTTCTTTAGGACACACTTATTAAGGTGCAGGCTTTCAGGTGGTGAGTTAACGAAAGGGTCGTGCGGGAATCGTTTACCAGGAGCGGGGTTTGACGAGGACATATGTCCATTGGATCCTAAGTCCAACCCCTTAACCACTTGGCCATCAACACAGACGCTCATTGGCCATTCTGGCGCATGTGATCTCAAGGCAAACTGCACACACACACTAACTTAGCATGTGTGAGCGGCTTCATTATTGTTTCCGATGGTTACAGAGATAAATAGGTAGAAATTGTCCTCGTGTTGAAAAATGGAGCATTGACCGTGGCAAAGTTATCCCCGATGTGAATACGCAACGCTAACTTGGCATTTTGCAGCGTCACCCAACTTCTTCCTCAGCTTCCTGTTGGAGCGAGCACACATACAGTACCTGTGTGGGTGAGAAAAATATGATTCACTTGTTGATTTGGAGCAGGCTATGTGTCACCCAGAGGCTTCACAGGGAGAACAAACCTTTTGTTGGAGAGTCTCTGAAACACTCCAGGCGGGCTTCAAACCAGGATAAACCTTTTTGTGTGTGTGCGCGCGTGCCCGTGCCTGTGTGTGTGCGTGTGGGATTGTTTACCTAAAAGATGGACAAAATCGTCTTTCATCTTTTTTATTTCAGGAGCCCACTGTGCAAGAAAAGAGCTGACATGATGGGCTTCTTCTCAAAGATGAAGAGAGAAAAGATGAAGCGTAATATAAGTACGAAAATACTGAGAAAAAATACCCAGCATTCAAACTGTTGTACGTACAAAAATTTACTTAACATTCCAGTGCAATTCTGAATTTCTTTTTCGGAATTAAACCCTTGAGGTGTCTGCTTTACATTATTTCATTGTTCCACAGACAGGGGCAGGATAGTCTAGTGGTTTAGGGGCTGGACTCACAGCCAGAAGGTCGTGGGTTTGAGCCCCAGATTTGGCCTACCTTTAAGCATCCTTGAGCAAGATGCCTAACCCCTATATGCTCCATGTATTAGCACCATGTAATTGTAAATTACTTGTATTGAATCCTTAAGGCACTCCTCTACTGGCTACTTGCTTTTTGTCCCTCCCACTTACACTTGTGCTTAGCGCTCTCCATGATGTCCCCGAAAGGAATTACATTCAGCGAACGCAGCACCGCCACTCTGTTTGAATGCACACATGGGCACACACGCAGCGTTCTCACGCACAGTGTTTTGTCACACACCAACATCTTGTACTGTTTGAGTAAAGGCGGAGGCTATTCATCAAGCTGTAAACAAGAGGAGTGTAACGAGACCGATGAGATCTATTACTGGATTCACACACAGTGAGAGACAGAGTGCATGCCCATAAACTATCACACAATAATATCATTATCAATCATAAGCGTTTTCTTCTTCTCCTATAGCTTGATAGATGGAGGGAATTTACAGAGCAGCTCGCTATAATGACGCTCATTCTCCATTGCTACAGCAGCCTATTGTCTCAGAGAAACATCAACATTTTGATTTGCTTTTGGCCTGAATCAATAATTGATTCCATATACATTTGATTCATATACAGGCCTGCATACATTTAGACATTTAGAAATAAGAAAGGATTCCAGCAGGATAAAATATCCTGATGTACATCCAGTACAAAAATAATCTTTCACATCGTAATCTTTTTATTTTTAATCTTCTGCATGCGCATCCCTGTGTGTGTTTGTAACAGGCGGAGTGTAAGCGCGTTGTGCACCCGCCTATGTAGACGCATATTACTGTCTTGTGATATATGCATATTACTATCTATGCGCACCTAAACGAACAGTGAAATACTGCGCCATTGACTTCAGACCAGGTTTTGGTTGGTCAATCGCGCAATCGCTTTCTGCTGCCTCAAGATAGCAATGCGGCACCAACGTGTCTGACCACCCCTCATCTTGAGACCGACACGCTCACCGGGGAGCTCTGATGGGCGCAAGTGCATTTGCTATTTAGACAACGTGGGCGCTGGACGGGAACATGACAAGTGTCGGTCTGAAACTAGCAAAGACGCTTGGCGCCGGATGCAAGATAGGGCCCATTGTCTTTGGGAGAGACATTGGTGCCCACAACTGGGGCTAGCCCTTAGCTTCTCAATTAGCACACTAGCTAACATGTAACACACACACACACACACACACACACACACACATCAACACTGCATAGGCCTACTGGACTTTACAGATGCAAAGAGCTAAAATGACCACTGCCTGTGAGCGGGCGGCACAAACAGGCAGCACAGCTGGCGTCTCAGAACCGTTGCCACAGGCTACTGGAATGGAGATGCATTTTTCGGCATCCCGCACCGTGGGTGTGTGTGGTACAATCAGGTCCACAACTGGAGAAGAATAGGGGGCACGATGGTTCAAGCCATTGTCTGACTGGGTCATGTGACCTATACATGTAATAATATTGTCAATTGTAATGGGGTAGAAGTTTGTCATCAGTGGTTTCAAGGCATGTACTGTGTGTTGAATTTCCTGTAGAGGCAGATGCACTTCATTCTGTAGTATGGAGATGAGCCGACTGTTCGGTATATGACGACCGATTATGACTGATTCAAACTATTTGTGTCCTACTGCCTGGGACATGATGTACAGTGATGTCACGGTGTGCTATACGCACTAGCAGTGAGCAGCCTTAAAACCTGACCACCAAAAATAAAATATATACAATATTTCACCGCGACAGGAACACTTCATCCAACTTGATGACTTTCAAGTGACTTTCAAGTGATGACTCCATCTATTTTCCGTCTGAGCCTTCCTGATGGACTGGGTCATATGCTGTGTGCATAAACACACACGTTTAATATTTCATATTGATGGAATATGCTGCTGTAGATGACTTGATGTATTTTATTTTAGCTACACTCCATTATCTGAAGGACTGCTAACGTTCCTCCACAGAGTACCCGAGAATATCAGACGGGAGATATGTTATTTATGTACCCTCGGACAGTGCAGCTTAGATAATGAATGTTCAGCTTCATGTGCTATGAACATGACTACATGACGACACGAATAGCAGAGAGGGCTACTCTACAGTATCTAGAAAACACATAAGGTCATCCTTTGGACATAAAGGTGGATTTTCAACTGAATAATAATGTACATTTAGAATATTCCTGGAGTAACTAAATTATCCACTTGAAAGCAAACCGACAATAGTTGGCACTCAAGCTCTATAGTTCTGCCTATCTTTTCAGCCGTCATAAATGTCGCACCTACACACCAGATTAGTAAAACGAATCTAAATGGAGGGGCAACAAATAACAGCTTTATTACCTCGAGCTATTCATAGCAGTCACACATACACGCTTGCATGAACGTTTGCGAATGTAACTTTCTGTGGCCAAAGAAAATCAGACAATGCCTCCATGTATTCGGTGCGTATTTAAAGAGTGATGTTGATTACATAGACTTTGTTAGTTGTATTTCTCCAAAATATTCTGTTCTTGGCTACAACTATATTTGTTTTCTTAATTTCCCTAAACGAACACTTCTTTTCGCCAGGGCCTGACTAGAAAGAAAATAAGTAATTTCACACGTTGGGCTCAAATGAGTGACACACAACGTCTGCCCTGTATTCTTCTATATTTAAATACTTGTATGATTTTCGACGTGGGTTCATACGCTTGTCGGCTGCTCAGTCCTGCCTGTGGGCGGCTGGCAGTGGCGGCGGCAGGAAACGCCAGACGCACGCAGAATGTGCTGTACACAAATAATCTGCCTTGACGCCTATCCCAGTGTGGGCTTGTCGCCCCGGACGCGGGGCCGCTAAAAGGATCCGTGCGTCAGGACAAAGGATAAGCGCTAAACGGACGGAGAGAAGCTCTTTACACCAGAAAGACGTCAAAAGAGAAACGAGCGCGAGAGAGAGCGGGGGAGCGCGGGGGAGCGCAGATGCATTCTGGAAAGGCAGAGAATGGGCAGAATTAATGTGAAAAGAGGGCAGAAAACGACACGGGAAAAAAACGAGAGACAAAGAAGCAGAACAGGCTTCATAAGATGATGGGAACAGACGTGCGTGTGTGTGTGTGTGTGTGTGTGGCGTACTGGACCATCTTTAACACCAAAGCTGATGTGAACAGACTGAAGTGTAAACTCATTCTTGCAGTGGGCTTGTGTGTGTGTGTGTGTATCATATGTGTCTTTTGTCTGTGCTCACCAGCGCTGAATGCTTCTTCCACGCCTCAAGGACGTAACGAGGCAGAGGGAGAGAGAGCTCTCTCCATCGCTCACTCCCTCTCCCTTGACTCACAGACGGGCGGGGGAAAACACAGTGTAGGGAACGCGCACGACAGTTGTATGCCTTCTGCGTCCTTTTCTCACTCTCAAACACACACACACACACACACACACACACACACACACACACACACACACACACACACCATGGCCTTCAATGTTCTCCTCCTTGTCGCCACTTTCATTGCTTTATTCTTTATCTCTCCCTCTGCTGCACCTTCACTAATCCATCCTCATTCAGTGTTTTTGTGAATATACTGAATCAGACTAGGCTCTCACATATTGGTGGAGTTTGTGGACACAAAACTCAAAATGAAGATGATAATCCATCATGGCAGAATTGGAGAGGAGCGGGAGCTATGTACCAAATTTCAGCTCTCTGTCAGTGTGTAAATTAGATGATTTCTAAAAGCGTCACTGGGATAATTTTCACATGAGTTCATCCAACCCACTGTCAACATATAGGCACACAGACGGTAACAGAAACCTGACATACACAGGTGGGGGGAAAAAGGACGGGCTTATAATGTTTATATTGTAATGTGAAAGTTAAATAATATATCTTTAACAATGATTTGTCATTGTTGTTCCCCACCCTCCTAACGACACAGAAACACTGCGTTTCTCCTCTCCTGTTCCTTGCCTGGGTACCTCTCTCTCTCTCTCTCTCTCTGCTCCCACTGCCAGCTTCCTCCTGGCAGCACAGATCTTCTCTGACCTTGTGTACTGCTGTCACTACAGTGGCAGCCACATTCGCTTGTTTGAAGCAGCAGTGCTCACGCTCACCATCTTGAAATTCTCTTTTTAATTACAGTAACCTGAATCTGATCTAGAATGAGCGGCAAGGGAATTTTTGTTTGTTTGTTTATCCTTTTTTTATGCTGCAATGTCAAAAGGCCCAATCCGTTACTACTTCTCTCTTCTCACTTCTCTCACCAACAGTAGAGAGAGAGCCACATAGAAGTGAAAGTAACGCATTCCGGCCAAAACCATCAGTGTATCAAGGCATTCTGATCACCAGGATGGCCGAGTGGTTAAGGCGTTGGACTTAAGATCCAATGGACATGTGTCTGCGTGGGTTCGAACCCCACTCCTGGTATAAGTGTCAACATTATTGATGCTCGTGTCTAGCTATTTAAGATTGGTTTCATTAACCTTAGGTCTAGTGTCTCTCTTCTTCCCTATCCTTATCTCCTGTCAGTCACCTTGGATAGAAGGGTTTTCTGAACAACTCAATAGTAAGTTGGCCAGTCCCTCTTCTACCGTCCTACGAAAGCTCAGCATCCAGACAGAATAAGGGGGCTGACATTACATTACCGTAGACATTATTATTTGACGGTGGGGTGGAACGCCACCATACGTTTGGGGTGGGACTTTAAAAGAAGCTGCAAGGAGCGGTTGGACTGTGATGCTACACCTCTCTCTCTCTCTCTCTCTCTCTCTCTGCTCGTCCTGCAGGCTGTTGTTCCGCTCACTTGCTCTCTCCGCTCTCCACTCCTCTGTTTCTCCGTCCATCTTGTGGAAGTGCACGGTCACACCCTGCCTGGGCTTCCATCCCACTGAACACGCATACGCACTCACACGCACGCACGCACGCACGCACGCACGCACGCACAAACGCACGCACAAACGCACGCACGCACTCGCACGCACGCACGCACAAACGCACGCACGCACGCACGCACGCACGCACAAACGCACGCACGCACGCAGACAAACTGACACCAACTAATATTCACACACTTGTGAGACATTTCACGTGGAAATACACGGCACCCCCCTTCCCTTTTCTCACAGTGGGCAAGGAAAAATACAAACACAAATGAAAAGTAAATGGAAGGGACCACAGGGGGAGGAGTCCAACCCTTCCAGAACGGCGGGGATGCAATAGGTGCCGAACGGACAGTAACAGTTAACAATTAATTATATAACAATGTAATTAATTGTGTATAAATGTAAAGTGAAATGAATATAGTATATATTAATGTATGTTTCCAAGCAAACAATATTGTACAATGTGCTGAGTAAACTGTATAGAAGTCAACATTTTTCTGCATCTGCATCCAAACACATGTGACATTTGAAAGTAGTTTATTACAATAATATATAGTAGAATATATTAATTTGAATTAGGTCATTCATTTTTAAATATAAATGAATAGCGCAGCAGCTGGAATCTTGAACTTATAGTCGATGGCTAGTGCTGCATTATGCAGGACGTATAACTCGTAAATTAGTTGTAAAGGTATAAACGTGTAAAAGGCCCATAAACGAGATATTTAGATCGTAGCAGGTCTTCTCGAAACTGCCACGAGGAATGTGGAAGCCATCCACAGTGAACAGTTTTAATGTAATCCGTTCATCTGAGAGAGAAGCAGAGCACACGAGGGAAACGACCCAGCATCGTAAAGCTCTCAACGTTTGTGTTATGAGGAGCAGATAGTTAGAACCCAGAAGGAAGGACTCGGAAGGACACGGTACTTGGAAATAGGTAGTTTATTTTCAGGACAATAATTAAGCGACAATAAATGTACAAGTGGAGGAGGACGGAATAGCCTCCTTGTCACGACCCTGCCTCTTTCCCTGGTCTTTGTCTCTTGTTTTCCCCCTAGTCTGTTTCTATGTGCCCCTAATGTGT
>JAODLI010034427.1:0-19007 GCA_027575585.1 Percopsis omiscomaycus | reverse complement strand
TTTCTCAAGAATGCTAAAGAAATAGAACTGAGGATACACTACTTCTTCACATTATTCTGTCATATGTAACAGGTGTAACAGGGTTTGTCTTCTATCAGTGGACACAGATCCACAACATATCAGGACTTAATACTTCCATTCTATACATTTACATGTGCAGAGTTATATTTTGAATACATAAACATAAGCTGTATATTATCAGAACAGAATCCGATCTGCTACACACCAAAATACCTCTTCATACATACTGCATACAAATGTTAACACAACACTCTGAAACAAACATTTAATAGATTCAGCCCTTCTAAGAAAATACTGGTAAAACATATTATGTGTGCGTCATTATGACTTTAAAATATGGCACTTTTATCCACCGGCTGCAATGTTGGCATCTTTATTTTCCCTCCAAAAAGGTGTCTTCATGAAATCACATAAAAGTAGATGAACGCTGCGTTTATTTTCCTGTCAAAGACGAAGACTGCTAAGTCCTCTGATAATACCCTGTTTCTGTGAAAGTGGAGGTCTGAGCTCGGCATTAAGACAGTCTACGTCTCTGCAGAAACGGCACATTTGTCCCCGCGCAAGGTCAACATTCCGTGTGGATGAAATTAGCCAGGAATTAGATGTAGCCAGGGTTAACTGTGGAAAAAAGAGACAGAAGGAAAGTGACATGAAACACTAGCATGCCAGTAACAGCACCACCACACCGTGTCAACATTTCAAATGCACGCCCACGCCAAACCCACACACAGCACAATTAGAAAGAACCTACCCTTTAGCCACACAAGAAACACATTGCAGACAGGGTTAAGAAACATTTGGGCACCCTTGCTTTACGCAACGAGCAAACGAAGGAGCCCTTTAAAAATGTTCACTGCATCCTGCAACGTCTGAGCCATGCAAACCAGACACCTCCTACCAACAGCAAAAGCACACATTTCCCAGAATGCTGCGGTGCATTTACCCTCATGTACTTTTACTTCAGAAGTGACATCAGAAGAACAAATCATCATCGTCATCATCATCCAACGACCAATTCCAGTCTTTCAGGCCAAACTCAAGCAATCTGAAAACAGTAAGGTTCACCAGTAGGTACAACCTTCAGCAGTACACAACACTGTTCACCAGGGGGTAGTAGAGAGTCATTACTTATCAGGCGGGTCCTGAGCATTTCATGTCATATGGGATGAGGCTTATTTTAAGGTTTAAGACTCACAACATGGCACAGCAGGGCAGGGACAGACAAGACACCAGGCACAGGCAGGCTCGGGTCTGCTACTCACAGTCTCCCAGTATGAGACACACAAGAATGATGAGGGTCAAGGGTCAGGGGTCGGGGGTCAGTGGAGGATGATACGGAGCATGGGGCCAGTGCTGAGGGACGAGAGCCAGTTAGCTAGTGTTAAATTACTATCGGCCTCATCTTTCACACGGTGCCGAGCGCGACACAAGGGTCTTTGCTAGTTTCAGACCGACGCAGGTGTCATTTTCCCATCCAGAGCCCACGTTTTTTTAAATAGTAAATGCACACATCTGAGTGCCCGTAGGCGTGTCGGTCTTAAAATGACGTGTGGTCAGGCACATTGTTGGCGCATTGCTATCTTAAGGCAGCAGAAAGCGATTGCGCGATTGACCAACAAAAACCTGGTCTGAAGTCAATGGTGCCAGTATTTTACTGTTATTTTAAGGGGGCATTATCAAGATAGCTAATATGCACCTACATAGGCAGGTGCACAACGCACTTACACGCGTGTTACAAACACAGGGACACGCAGCAGCGCACAAACATGCAAAATATTTAAAAAATAAAAAGATTACAATGTGAAAGACTATTATTGTGTACAATCAAGATATTTTATCCTGCTGCTGCTGTAGATCCGTTTCCTCTGCAGAGAAGTGTTCTTTGCCATTATAATAGCAATCCGCTAAGGTGCAAGCACACCTGTCTTTTAAAGAGAATGGGAGATGACCATCTGATTGGTTTATTGCAAACCACACCCATGAATAATTAAGAAACTAAGTACAACCCTTTTGAACCATGGGCTGCTGTTTTAAATCCACTACCAAAAGGGGATTTGGACATGCTGTAAATGCACTTGTGCCATGCGCTTTAGACCGTGCGCTTAGATTGTTAAAATAGGGCCCTGTGTGTCTCAGTCAATCACACACCCATGTTAAAAATAAAATAAAAACACACCCCAGGGTCCCTTAATAGACAGGTACCTCTGCCTCGTTCATCACGGTATCATCAATATTGATGTGACAGGCTCTAATTGGAAAACGCTGCTTAAGGTATGAGATCATGCATTAGCCAGTGGCCATCTATCCGTTTTAGACTATAATCGTGTGATGAAGCATTAACAGATGGTGCTGTGCTAGTGCTGGTTCAATAAGCTTGCGTGAAGGAATTCCACGATCTGGCCTCTTTACAGCACTGGACATGTAATTGTTAGCCAAGACAGCATGTAGGCTACAGGCCAATCGTTAGCATGGGGTTAGGGGTGAAAGGCTTTAATGGTTTGTGAACACAAAATGCCACCAGGAAATAAACAGGAATGTAATATTAGTATTAACGACACAGGACTGACATAAAACTGTAGTTGATGTCAACAAAGTAACCCCCCCCCCCCACCCCCACAAGGAAGTACCTGGGTTTTCCTGCGGGCTGCTGCTGTCTGGTGGACTGGATCTTTATTGCTCCGCGATGGGTCGACAGGTGGGGCGAGCTCCTTGGGGACTGGTGCGGGGAGATGCGAGGGGAGGAGCGCGCCGCCGGCTCCGGGGGGTGGGCTTGCGCTTGTGGCGGAGAGGTGGGGTTCTTTCTGGGGACGCGCTTGATGAGGCGACTCACCCAGCGCTGCTGCTCCTCCTGAGAGCCGGCCAGTAACAGTAGGTCTTTGGCGGTGGACATGTCGTAGTTCACTGTGCAGAGAACACAAGCAGTCTGGATGAGGGTCCCACATTTTAGGTGTTGCAGGATTATTCTTTTTTTCCCATCTAGTTTTGCTATCTTTATCCCAAAATTGCATACATTTTGTTTAACAGTGTTCAGTTTATACTATCAGTAAAATAAGGATCAGACAGTAATTCTAAGAATCAGAATAATTATTATTTAAATAGTTAGGTTTATAGTTATTAAAATGTATAACTTATTCTTCTTTAAAAAGAAATCTTTGCATTATTTAATTCATATAGACACCATCTAATCTAATTGATGTCTAGTACACTAACCCTTGCAAGGTGCGATCACTTCCTCCTTTTTGTCCAGATGGTCTTTGTGGCATTTGGTGTGGCAGCGCCGGCACTCCAGGGCGGGCGGGGGCTTAAAGACATTCCACATGGGCCGGGTACAGGACTCACAGCTGGTTGGGAAGTGATAGAGGGTGGGGATGAACTCGTGGCCTTTGTGGCCAATGTAGGACGGCCGCTCACCGAATGGTAACGGCTCCGCCGCGAACTCCTGGTCCCTCTTGCTCTCGCCTTCATTGGCGTATAGGACCTGGTAGAAGGAAGATTTAAAGATCACACTGGTTCCCTGGACCTCTCTCACAGATGTGTCATAGCAGCGTAAACACGGCTGTAGCTAAAAGCAAGCGTTAATAATACTATTGATTCAGGTGTCAACACCTACATTATTTATTATAATTTTCTTAGCTACAGCCATGTTTACCCTCCTATCATGCCTCTGCGAAAAAGGTCCATTGGTAGTGAAAGAAAGTGAAATAAAATGCTCGATTTACACCAAAAGCGAGGAAGAGCTCAAAAAGAAAGGGAAGGGGGGAAGGGGTGTCAGCTTATACAACTAGTTTTTTTGTGTCCTTTCGTCGAAATAAATGTTACCTGGAATATCCTTGGGATTTCTTTGGCATCTGCACGGTAAACATCAGTCTGTGTGACCGGCCGTACATGGAATAGCTTACTGTATACGAGAGAGAGACGGCATTAAGCTTAGTGATTACATAGAACATCATTCTGTAAACACTATCAAAACTAGATGCAGTCCATTCGAAGCAAGATACAATGAGATACCGCTTTAATTAAAAGGGAAATGCAGGCGTTCAGGCAGGAGAAAAGTAAACTGTGTTTACCACCACCTCGATAGCTATAAACGATGGTAACATTATTGTTGGGGGGTGATTAATATGAGCTTTTGGAAGTGAGTGGGATGTTAGTTTGATGCTGGGTTCTACCTGTATCCCATCCTTGTCAGTAAATTTTAGATATTTTTTGAGACAGTGATTAAGACTATTTCTATCAGCAGCCCATCTCCACCACACCGACTATTTAGTGTATTCTTTAAACACCACACACACACATTATTATTATTATCACTTCAGGTTTAAGTGCAGGGTGTGTGGTGGACTCACTCCAGTTCCAGGGTCATAAAGGGGTTGGACTGCTCCCTGTCCTGCTCGCTGTTGTAGAACAGAATCTTTTTACTGCTAACCACTACATACTGGAGAAGGGAAACAAACCAAAGGTTAGTTAGGAGTAATAATGACCTTCGTATAGATCTGTGGAGAAGTAAGTCAATGATGGGAAAATTACCTTTTTGTCCCATCCAAACCTCTTGGTGTTCTTGGAGGGAAGCGATAACCAGCCCTCCAGTCTGGTGTCTATTGGGGAGATATAAATAAAACATAAATAAAGTGCTTTAAGAAATTACTTTTGACCAAGAAACTAGAGCTGGGCAATACTGGCAAAATCAAATACTGTCACAATATTTTGACATAATATCTCCATATTGCTATTTTGAAGATTTGTTGCAATTTAGAATAACTATTTACTGCCAAATGCAAGAAATTATTTTTGATTGTGATTAGAGTTTATGTGGATATGATGCCCAAATAGAAAAGGCCTATACATTCAGAACAATTGATCACTTTACTGTAATTATGACCAATAAAAGACAACAAGTTATAGCACAATGTTCCGAACTAAAACCAGATGATATTTTATGATTTGGTGTACATTTTATTATATCGATAATAAAATATATCTGCCAGGAACATTATTTTCCCCTCATTTAAACATTGTAGAAAAAATGTTCCTTCACTGAAACAAGGGCACAGCTGGGGACAAACTGTGGCATACTGTATGTTTTTGACTAAGGAACAATATGAACGCTAATGCTCTAAACGTGTCTAGGAGAAAAATTATAGAGACCTTCCCCCACAATGTGACTCGTGTCTTTATAAAATCACAAAAATACAAAAGCTGGAAATGAAACTGAAATATCCACGCAAAGAGCGCATTCCCCGCCCACACCTGAGTGTCCCACATTCCCATTCCTCTCTACTCCTCCCCTTACTATGCTAGCAGACTTCTGTAGTTCTGTTTCAAAACAAATTGCAAATCAACAGTGAGCCAGGGGAGGACATTTGGGGTTCGGGGGGGGGGGGATGTACCTTTAACATAAATCAGGATAAAACACAGCAGAGACAGAGGCAGATTCAAAAGAAAGAAAGTGAACAGAGGTCATGCACAGTTGGTCTGAACCAGATTTGGTGGGTATTGCATTTTCAATTCAGGGCAGGGAAAGTCCAGGAATTGGAAGCATATATCCCACTCTATAGAAATGACTTGAGAGTGAAGACTCATTACTCAACTGTTAAATGTTAAAATAGATTGCGTGAACTAAAAGTGAATTCCCCCGCCAGCCCTACCTAACCGAGACACCATGCAACGTCACCTGCGCACTGGGGCTCTGGGGGCTGTTCGTAGGTGAGAGCCAGGGGTTGGGGCCCCTGCTCCAGCCCCTCGTCCCTCCCATATCCCCCTGCTTCCTCCTCCTCCTCCTCCTCAGAGTTAGAGTCAAACAGACAGGGGGCTGGGCGGAGGTTGGGCCGCGTGCCGATGCAGACAGATTTGTGCGTGCGCTGGTAGGTGAACGACATTGATTCGGATGTGTGGGAGTGGGTGATGCGCACTGCGCCAAGACCCGGGGGAAAGCAGGAAGGAAGGATGAAATGAGGGAAAATTAAGTGAGAAAAGGGGGGGAAAAAAGGAGAAGTTGAAGAAAAAGGTCAAACACAACTGGGATACAAGTGAAAGCATGATGTGACAGGTGGCAAGGAAACGAGAAGATCATGGGGGAAAAAAGTTGCAGTGCAGAGTGTGCCGTTTTCTGCTTATAAAGTTGGAAATAACCCCCCACACTATGGAAGCGATATTGCTAGGCCCTGGTGCAAAGAATGATATTAAAATTAGTTGAGAATAGTGTAACCTTGGAGCCTTATTGCTAGGCAATTCCCAAAGCCAATCAGATTTGAGTGTTTTGACTGTTTAACCAATCGAAGCAATACAAGGCAAGAGGGTGGGCTCAAACACAGACAACAAGTGATATCGCTTTCCTAATGTATAGCAGGGGTTCAAATCAACTAGACCTATTATCACCATATTGGCGTAAATACACCCATCAGTCACTGGGGTGCAGATAAAGGACCGGGGGGCCTACCTGGGAATCCATCATCCATGTCCAGGTCGTTGCCGCTACTGACGCTAGTGGAGTCCAGGGAGTGAACGCTGAGGGTCGTGAGCTGGCAGCGGAGCTGCTCAATGTCACTGTCCTTACTGTCCAAGGCCATCTGGAGCTCCAGCCGGACCTGGCTCTCGTCGGCGATCATCTGAAGCACAGACACGGGCCGGGTTAGTCATGGTTATAATGAAGCAGTTGGGAATATAGAGGGATTCCCTATTGATCTAATGTTTAACCCATTAAGTCTGTAAAAAAGGTACTTAATAACATAAAAGGACTCACATTTGCAACTTAAAAGATACATCCCTCGATTTGCGTCTGGAATTTTGCTTGTGCAAAACTATCTCCGCATCATGGCGGGAACTCGAGCAATACTACTTCGCCGTTACATGGTACTAACCCCCTGCATTTCGTTCAGCTCTCTCTGGTACTTGATGATGGTGCTGTTAAGTTTCTCCTTCTCAGCTCTTAGCTCCAGCTGCAGTTTTCTGTTCTCCTTCTCCTTCCGGCGGACCTGCGTGTCGTTGCCACGGGGACCGTCCCGCACAGACTCCCTCCTGCTCATGACCTCTGTCAGCTTGTTGACCGCCTGGGGACATGGGGGCAACGGGGAGATGATCAGGACAACCCCCATGCCAGCGAACGACACCAAAAGTACTTTCAAATGTCATTCATGAAGTTCCCACAATTTTAATGACCTTGAAATCATACAATTCTAGGGACTAGGGATGGCCAAACATCAATATTCATTGGTCCATTATCCATATAATATATATATGGAAATATTATATGGATAATGGATAATTATATCCATATAATATATATATATGGATAATGGACCAAACACGGAATATGATGGCAAAATAGCATCATTTTAAAGGATTATTGTCATAGTAGTTGATAAAAGTGAAGTGAATTGTTATTAATATGCATTATTTTATTATTCATTTTCCATAATAGAAAAATAGTGATTAAGTTATTGTTATGCCCTTTTAAAACCCATAGGCTGTTCCAGGCCTGCATACTGTAGGAACATAACCCACACCTGAATCTTCAGGGTCCTCTCATTCTGTAACTGCTTTTCAAAGGAAAGCTTAATGGAGTTGATCTGTCTCTCCTCCTCTTTGGCCTTCTGGAGATCTGCAAGACATACCATACATTCAACCACAGGGTTCCAGTATGTTTTTTTTTACATATACATTTAAATTTGTTAAAAATATGTATTCCAAAGTGGTTTTTAGCCTCCTTGCAGTGTTTTGAGTTGGTATGATTTCAAACATCTAGTAATAACATCCAGAGGCTTTTCCCCCATAAGGATTTTGGGCTTGGAGAAACGATATTAGAAAAGATGTTTATGTTATGGGACAGAAGGATTTTCTTGAAACAATAGACACTCACGCTGTTGCATTTCCTTTAACTGGTTGTTGAGCTCCTCTTTCTCGTTTGCTAGGTTGGCGACATCTACGGTCAGTGTGCGGTTGGACACTTCTAGCTGTGGAGACGGTGGAGAAAGGGATACGAGAAGCTATATATCATGTTCATGCTATTGATTAACTGGTTATCGGTTAACCGCCAGTAAGAATTTGTCAGATTAAGTCTATTGGTTAGGAAGGTAAATTTAAATAAAATGCCAAGTGTTGGTAATGTAATTTAACTATAGTAGTCATTGGATTTTCGTTTCAATTTAATGCTGGAGTGGGGCGGTTTGAATAATTTCAACTGCCAACGCGTCTCTTCAGTGCAATGACTGAGCGTCATTATTTAAAACAATAAATTGCAATTTCAACTAAATATTTTAAATCATTAATTCAATTTCAGCTTAACTTCTTAGAGAAATTCTCCACCCATCTGCATTTGTTTAATGTTTTCTCATTCAATTATTGTTATTTAAATAACCAGTCCCCTTTCCAGAAGTAAGCCTCACCGAGGTGATAGTGGCCTCTTTGTCGCTGAGCTCCTGTTTATGTCTGGCCATCATGTCTTTGATCTCCAGCTCCTTCATGATCTTCTCCTTCTCCAAGTCTGAATACTGCTCCTCAGCGATGGAGCGAGCCAGCTGCTCAGAGTCTGCCTTGGTCAGACTGGCCTCCAGCTGGGCTGCTAATGAATCCCTAAGGAGAAGGCATCAAGTCTGTTAGCATGGGATAACATCTAAAAGGTGTGGTCAGTTGGGTTGTCTGAAGGGACCTGAAAGGGTTAGACTAATTTTTGAATGAGTCTAGTTCACTGAATGACTTTGAGAATGTTGTACTCACACTCCGATACCTTCACAGCGTATCATGGGCGTGACAGACCACAAACAATCACTGTTTTTAATCAGCCACGCAGACAGATCCAATTATCCATTCCAAAACACTACTCCCCACTGTCGTTTTAGTTCATTGAACATAAATTATACACACATCGTACCCAACGACCCTAACTAAAAAGGAATGTTCAGCTCAAGGGGAGAAAAGTCTGTCCAAAATGAAATTGGAATGATATGGGACCTCTTGACAAAAACTCCTAACAGCTGCCACTGTATATGAACACAGTGTTTGAAATAGTCTCGTCATGATCTCGTTCCAGCTGCCAACTGGCCCAGTAGAAAAGGTGCAGTAAAAAGGGGCATAGGAAAGACTCTGGGATTTAGATTTCCGTCAAGTGGGGTCTATATGTGCCCACACAGTCCAGAGAAGAGGTCTTATGGGCCGCATTAGCTCAAAACATCTGTGTGGGTGTAGAGGGGCTTTATTAACCCATCTCTATCCCTTAGCAGGCTGTGCTGTAAAATCACTGAAGACAAATACTCCTGGAAAAAGGCTGTTTCCATTCTTAGGGGTATAAGAAATGGATATTTTGAATCTCACATTTCTTGGCAATCACGAGGAATGAACTGTATCCCCTGAATCAACAGAATTGCACTTGTAAGGCCTAATACCAGAAATGATCCATTAATTCAAGCCAGGTGGTTTAATATCAAGGCATCTTACAGTACATTATGAGACAACCCAAACAAATGTAAGTTTCATTAATAATTGATCAGTTACAACTAGTGTATATTGACTTCTAATGTTGTTCCATGTTGTGATCAGGGCAGTGCAGTTACCTCTCCTCGTGATAGTCCACTAGTCTTTGCTGTGCGTCTCTGTACAGCTTTTTCTTCTCATCACACTGGTCTTTCAGCTCACGGATCTGGGTTTTGAAAAGAGTCTTGAGGAAAGACAACACAACTATCAGTTAATAACAATAATAAGTAGTTATTCTACTTGTATTATGTTTAATTAAACATGAAAATATTTTAATGGTGTGGTTGATTACGTACATATATTTTTATACTTTATGCTATTAAATCAATGATGCTATTATAACATTGCTTGGCACTTGCCCTCCCAATACAGAGGTCATGGTACCGTGAAATACTGCTCGGCCTCTAGTTGGTCCTTCAGTTCCTTTAGATGGCCATCAGCTTCCTGTCTCTCCCTGGGATTGGACCAAACAGCTGTCAGTTTTCGCTTTGGACCAATGGAATGCCAGCTCCACAATACTCTAGTCATTTATATTAATAAGATTCTCTGCAATGCACCAACCATGAGAATGGGAAATGTACACGCCAATACACTCAGCTACTCTGAGAGTGTATATGTCAAGAAAATCCTGTGTCTATTCTATAGTAGCCATACTATTGGTATAATAGAAATAAAAGCACAATATAATCTGTGTGTAATAGTATATTTAGTGTTAAGGTGGGTCACACAGAACCATTTTGTGCTACCTGCCATGGTTAAAAATCAGTTTAGCGTTTTATGTGATTTTTATAGTACAGCAAATCTAGGGTTCCCCCCCCAGAACCCCAGTTTGAAACACATCAATGAAAGAGTGGGCAACTGTAAAGGGGCGTGTACAGAAGTGTATGAGCCTATGGGCTCTATACAAATTGAGGAGTCTCCCTTTCATTTCTATACCCCTGAATATCTGGTACCCCAAGATACTACAATGAAACCAATAAATCACTTGTATCTGCATTTAATCCACTACATTCTATATGTGTACAATATGTACACATGCGTTCACGAGTCTGTGGGAGTAAGTGTGTGTGGGCGTGTGTGTGGGCGTGTGTGCGTGCGACAGTACAGACCTTCGTAACTCCTGGTTCTGCTTCTCCAGGCTCTGCTTCATGTCCAGCAGGTGGTTGAGCTCCTGTTTCAGCTGCTTCTCTGAGGAGCGAAGCACCGACACCTGCTGGCTCTGCAGCTTCAGGTCTGTCTGGTTCAGGCTGCGCTTCTGCATCTCCTGCTCCAGGCGCAGGGTCACGTTCATCACCTGAAACGCACACACGTATGCACACACGCACACTTAATTATCTCCAAGTTTGGTGCATTCATCCTTGAGCTATAGATATATAAATAGGACATTTTCAAGGAAATTATTTTTCAGGAATATTTGTCCATTTAGACAGATTGACCAACTATAAAGAAGTGTCAGTTGTTCCGCCCTAAAAGATGCAACAAGTTTACATAGGAGAGTAAGGGAGACGGCCTGGCCACGCCCACACTGTCATTAGATCAGTCACATTAACTCATGACACCTGTGTGGGTGTACAGGGGCGGTAACGCTGGCCCTTTCCAATGGCCCCTACAGTAAGTAGTCTTTAGTAAGTGACCACATTACATGGGCCAATGGGTGCACCTAAAATTATATTTTGTTCTGCCTTTCCTCTGTTGTTGACCAATCTAAACCTGTGGGCCACAGGGGTTAATTTGAAAAAAGTATCAGATTGTAGCTTTTAAATGCTATTCAGTAAGCGTCTTTCGCACACACACACACCTCTTCAGTGAGCTTGTCCTTGTGTGTCCGCAGCTCTTCCAGTTTGTGCTGGGCCTGTTTATAGTCACATTCCAGCATGGAGTGCTCCTTCTCCAGCTGAAGCAGCTTGGCCTCCACCTGGAGCTTGGAGCTGCGCTCCTCCTGAAGGGTGCACTCCACCTCTGCAGCCCGAAGCAAGGCCAGGAATAACATGAGAAAAGGATGGAAGAACTTAGTCTGCCTGGAGTACTAGACAGCAGCTTTAACCATCTTAAACCTTTCTCAGTTAAAGTAGCAATTGTATACTTTTCATCTGAATTTCAAAAATTAAATGGTGTATGGGGGTACGGCAGTTGAACATGCTGCTACCGATAATTTATAATGTTACCTCATGCTACGAATGAAATAAAGATTTTATTACGAAACAAGGGGGAGGGGATTAATGATGGACCTATAACATCTGATTAGCCTGTTTTAGGCAGAGGGCCTGTCATCACTCACTCAGTACATCTAGGAATCTTAGTGAATTTATCTATCCCCCGGCACTCGTCTGTCCTTCCCCTTACCTTTCAAGGCTCCTGACTTGGCCTCTTCAATAGTCTGGTAGATCATGTTTTTATCGGCCAGCTTGGCTTTGGTCGCCTTGTGCTCTGCTTCTTCCTGCTCCAGGCCCTGCTGGAGGGACTTCAGCTTAAACGTCAGCTCAATCTCCTGGTTGCTTTTCTCCTGCAGAGCCAGAAAGTGACAAGATGGTTAGCTTGCTGCTCTCGATTTCCCTTGTTCCACTACTTCATTTTTCATGTGACTTGCTTCATTATTCATACGACGTGAATTATATGCAATGATAATTACTATAATATTTACTGTAGCTCTGTAGGCCATACCTAAAACAAATACTTTGCCTCCACATTCAACAATAAGGTGGATGCCATTTTATTCCACTGAATCATAAAAAACAGAAAACAAACAACAAGAAAACGAATTTGTAACAGAAAATTCGGAAAACTATGTTGGCAAACTGGGAGGGGGTATACCTTTTCCAGGTCTGTGAGCCTCTGCTGTAGCTCCTTCTTCTCAGTCTGGCCTATGGAGAGAGAGGACTTTGCCTCCTTCATCTCCTCTTCCAGGACAGAAATACGCCCTAACATGGTAGAGTGGGGGAAATGTGACTAACAAGGTCAGAGGCACAGAATGAGAATATGCTCATACTGTACTGTACCATTTGCTGTGGCATAAACATGGATGCTATACTGCTGTATTTTAGCTGGCAATGTTGCTAGCGATAGAACTAAAGTCCCGTAACTAATTTTGTTTGTTTTGTGTGTGATTACTGTTGCTTAAGTTTGTTGTGATGGAAGTGTTCAAGATTTGTCATGCATCTCGTGAGAAACGAGCTGCACATTTGACTGATTTGTGTGTGAGAGAATCTGACGTGAAGCTTTACCAGAAAAACTACGTGGAAATGTGTGCACCTACACAATTTGACTTCAAAAATGCATGTGCCGCAATAAGAGATGTTACATAACATGCTACACACATTTTTCTCTAAAAATGTCAAAACAACACCCTAGTCCCCAACTGACTTAAACAGAGAAAACAAAAACATCCCTTGAAAAGAGACTTCATCACTGTTGTTATGCTGTGTCCACTGTGGCCCAAAATGAATTGCTCACTCTGCATGGGCTCTGTGCCCGTACGTTTCTAAACAAAAGGGCCTCACAAGAGGTGCTGGCTCTGGTCTGGGTTTGGTTTTACAACCTCTTGCTTCAGTCAGACCCACTCAGAGCCGTTGAAACAGATGTTTCCATCTTCACTTATGATCAGATCTTTCCCTAGGCCTGGTCAAAAACAATATTCCACTTCTTCGACCCTGTCCGGCACTAAGCTCCAACTTCTGTGTAATTCCTTTTGCCTGCTACACAGTGAACACACTGTCTACGCCGGCAGGTTTGACAGTGCTCGCACATTATATCCAAATTGGATTCATTATCTTCCTGGCAAGACTTTTTGTTGGCTAGAGGATTCGATTCAAATCCCTTCCTCAAATTTTCCCCGCCAAATTCATAGACTATAAAACGGACCTTTACAAACATGTTGGGCTTTCTGTCAAAATCTGTCAACATCTGGCTGGCAGATAGGTGTTAATTCTCCACGAAGCAATACAATATGGCGTAAATAGAATAATGTAAATTAAGTTTGCATTGCTGCACTGCAACACAATCAAACTTTCCTTCAAGGAATACTCCTCAATTTGTGTCTGCCAGAGTGCACATCCCTCTCTGTGCCGCATTCCTCTCTACTCCTCCCCCTCTCACCGTTCGTAAACGGTCTCACTGCAGCTGCCCATACTCTTCAAGATGTGTTTCAAAACAGTGTGCTGGGGCAGAATTTTGAGGTTGTGGTGGGGCCGCTATAACATACAATCGAAGAGTGCATCTTTAAACCTACTCTCTAACTTCATTCTAAAACATCCAGGCACGCCTCACCCTGCAGGTCTGCGCTGGTCTCCGAGGCCTGGTGGCGGTCTCTCTTCTCGGCCTCCAGCTCGCCCTGCAGGGCCATCACCTGCTTCTCCAGGTCCATCCTGCTGTTTTCCAGCAGGTTGCATTTGTCCTGCATCTCCCTTAGGCTCGCCTCCAGGACCTGCGCCTGCTTCTGGGACTCCGCGTGGTTCTTGCGCAGCCGCCCCGCGGCCTCCTGCTCGGCGTGGAGCACAGCGTTGACCTCCTCTAGCTGGAGGGAGAGGAAAACAATGACAGAAAGAGGAGAAGACATTCAGCATTCATGCACACAAGTCAGTGTGGGTTATTTCTGAGGAGGTCTCAATAAGGTAGCCAAGGCTGATTAAAGGGTTTTCCCATCCAATTAGTCGAGTTCTAATACAGTAGTTTATTTCCATAAATTTTCCTGGCCTGGATAAAGAGTTACCTTTTCTCCTAAGTATTTATTAGGACAGAATCCTCCGTACTCCACACGAACAAGACCAGTGGTTCTCAAAGTGCACATAGTCGCATACTATGAACTTTGAAACTAGCAACTTCATTCTTAATAGCATAAGACTAACTAAATATATTAAAAACACCACATACACTATGTCTACAAAGCTAGATTGAAAACAAAAGTTCTCAAAATTTAGAAAACCACTGCTGTGGACTGAAGAGAACAGCTCCTACTCACTTGCTTCTGGAGCTGGTTGTTCTTCTCCGTGGAGATCTGAGAACTCTGGTTCCTCCTCCTCAGCTCCTCCAGCTGGTCCCTCAGATTTTTCACTGATTAAAGAAACAGAATTTCTTTATAAATAAAATATATTTTCCTGGGTGGATCAGAAAGAGCCATTGGAGCATACTGTCAAGAGTATGCATAGCTCCAGGCCAGTAGGAAACAAGTGTCTGGGACTTACAACCCAATACAAGTCCCATCTCTGCCAATAGTGTTCTGACATACAGTCCTTGTCAGATAACAACCTAATCTTTGTAAGCTTTATATGAATTGTCCAATTTATAGTTGTTTTTGACCAATTTAAAGTTGTTTTTACCCAACAGAAAAGGATATACGAGTACTTGGCATATCCAGTGTACAGGCAATGGGAAATAGGGGGTCTCTAAAAAACAAAGCAGGTCCTCACATTCGTTCTCCAGGCTGCGTTTCCTGTCCAACTCCAGCTCCACCTTGCGCAGGTTCTCTGTGCTCTGGTGCTGGAGCAGGGCACGCTCATTCTCCAGCTGCCTCAGAGAAGACTCCACTCTCTGCCTGCTGTTCATCTACAAGGGGGATAGTTGACAATGTGAAAAAAATTGCAAAAAACAGACTGTAAATTGTTAAAAACGGCCTCCCACTATCCTCCCATCTAGTCGTCCTAAGATACATTAAAATGAGCTTCTTACCTCCTCGTCCAATTCTTTGTGCAACTTCTCTAAATGGCTGGTGGCATTTCTGAGGAAGAAAAACAATGCTTTACTTGGAGACTAGTAAAAAAAGACATTCAGAGTGCGATAAACTGAAGACCGTTTCAGTCCTTGGAACGTGTTTGTACACCACAAGGCTTGCAATTATAGCTTATGTGCGCTCATGTTGAGAAACAACAAAAACTCAAAACACTACATGCTTCTTTAGAAACTCATTGTTGATATAAATATTGATTTTAAAAACAGCATAATATGTTGGATTACACCATATTTCGCATTGAATTTCTTTGTGTGTGTATATTTGTGTGACATTAATCCCTACTTGTACTTCTGTTCCAGCTCATCACTGGCCTGCATCTCATGGTTAAGCTGTTCCTCTATTAGATGAAGCTTTTTCTGCAGCTGGTGAAACAGAGAAACGGAGACTATTTTGATCTGCCATAAATTCTCAACATTCTCACTAAACTGTTAAAAACGTTATTCAGCTGTTGGGTTCCAGTGACTTGAGACTTTGTCCCACTTGTGTACTGTATGTTAATGCATGCTTTGAGGTCACTGTTTGTAGGACAATAACTTAGTTTGTAGCCTATTCTGAAATATTCTTTTATACTATTTTGGTCTTTTATCTTCTATTTATATTTGTTCTGACATTTAGAATAGACTTGACATGACATAGACTTAAAAATGGCACTTCAGTGCTGACCATAAATATAACATAACTTGATAGACACATAGAAAGTTTCTGGGTTTTTACACCCAGGAATGATACAGCAATCATCATATCAGAAAAATAAACCCTGCCTACTTT
This sequence comes from Percopsis omiscomaycus, assembly GCA_027575585.1. Classification (NCBI taxonomy): domain Eukaryota; kingdom Metazoa; phylum Chordata; class Actinopteri; order Percopsiformes; family Percopsidae; genus Percopsis; species Percopsis omiscomaycus. The sequence goes on along the minus strand of JAODLI010034427.1, from coordinate 3,031 downwards.
TACATTTCATTTATGTTTCATCTTTATTATTATTTTATCTTTATTATTCATAATTATGTTTGTGTTTATGACATTAGCTGACAAAATTGTCTTTTTATTCTAATGTTAAAAGTCACGGAGCACATACCAAGACCGAGATATTATTATTACTACATTAAGTTAACCAGCTGAGTACCAGAGATGTAACCACATCCAACTCCACCCACATGCTGTGCCTCAAACATACGCGCAGCACAAGTATGAAAACACCTACCTCTTTCTTACTGTCGGAGCAATACTCTTTTTCCTCAGAGTTATCTTTACAGTCTTCTTCTACAGGGAGTTCTTTGTGTCCTCCCAGCAGCCTAGCAGAGGAGAGGAGACAAACTTTTTCAACATTTTGCCAGCCATGCCAACCTTTCTCGCTGACCTAATAATGTATCCCACACGTTAACTTTCTCTGTAATGTTACTTGAGCCAGGCCAGCACCGAGCAAGCGCACACACACTGATAAAACGGACAGGATTTTGGGCGCAAGAAGGATAAATAATGACATAAGAGGGCAAGAAAAGCAAAGAATGCTAAAAATGCTAAAAATAATGCCAGCGCCGCAATGAATTTGCTTTAGTACTTACAGTAGTACCTTAAACAGAAACATTTTCTCACATTAAACATGTTTAGTCAGGTTAAAACTCTCAAATTAGGCCTTTAAGGTGGAAAAAACCAACGTTGGTATAGGGAACAGGACTTTACCATTAGTAGAGAGGTCTTAGCTAAACTGCGTGTCAGAAGGAGGCTGCAGTGTAGAGCAGAAACAGAAATACAGTGTCTGACTGGTGTTAAGACTGCATTAATGGTTTGGGGCGTGAAGCCATCTAGCTCTACTTGTCTCTGGCTTTAGGTACAGAGCTGAACTTGGGCCCCTTTCCTGAGAGTACAGAGGGCCTTACAAGAAAATGTAAGCTACATTTTTAAGCAAAAAAATTACATTATGTCTAACATGTATATTTTATCCAGTGCCTTGCATATGCCGTGGACATTTCACAACATTTAATGTAGAATAATTAAAAATTCTCTGCACAAAATAAGTCACTTTAAATGAATAACTACAACTGACTATAAACAATTCAATAATCAAAACAAAGCTCTTACTGGTCTTCCTTGTAGTAGGTGAAGCCGACAAACGGGAGCTGGTTGCCGACGAAGGCTTTGGGCTGAGGGAATGTCTCGGCGTTCCCTTTATCATCCTCAATGATGTCAAAGTTGCTGGTGTCTATGTCACTGCACAGTTCTGGCACTACTGGGGCCACAGCTGGAAGAAAGAGGCACGTCTTAGATGTGTACTCTCAGCAGCGCGCTCCGAGTTTTGTATGTACCGTGAGCCAACTTGGGCTCGCGGGTAGTAGAGCCAGCTCTCGGCAGGTTGGCTTGAGGTCGACGCCGCTGCTTTTCCTTGTACAGTACCCGCTTTGTTGCCCGACACACACACACACACACACACACACACACACACACACACACACACAGACAGAGCCTTTCACATGTGCAGCCTAAACACACATACACAGGGCAGAAAGCGCTCCTTCTTCTCTGTGCTCAGGCACTCTTTAAAAAAGGCTTTAGCAGGCAGGTAGAAAAGAATGTCAGAGTCAATTAGAACAGTCGAGACGCAACCCTCGCCGCGATTAACACGACCTCTGAGGCGGTGGGAGAGAACGAACCAAAAAAAAGGAACGAGGAAAAGAAAAGAAAGTGCGGTGAGACGGAAAGAGACACAGGCCACTCCACAGAGGGCCTTGTGGCACGACTTCCCAGCATGCTCTCTGATAGCGGGCTGCTAATGACAGGCAGCCGCGGCCACAGTGAGAGTGAGAGGATCCCACGAGCCGAGGCGCCCCCTCTCATTAGGCCGATCCACGCAGGCCGCATTACCCGCCCCGCCCTGCCTCTAGGGGGGGGGGCAGCCCCGCCACCAATTCCATTCATCCCATGGAATCCCAGCGTACCTCCTCCTCAACTCTCCCACATCCCAAAGCTTTATTTTGGGAAGTTTAAACGCACAGAGAAACGTGGAGAAACGCAGACGCACATAGCCGAGAGCGCAGAGCCCGCAGACACACAATGAGACACCAATTAAGCTTCACGGCGGCCACACGCACCAGAGGAGATGCGACATTCTACAAAAGGGACTCGTGGAGGGAAAGTATAGCATTAAGGGATGCCTCGCAGTGACACAACATGTGCACAGCCAAGGGCATGCGTCCGTCCACATGTAAGGAACTTTGTAGTGCACAGCAGCGGTTTGGTACGCCAGACTGCTTGCCTCTGATCAGAAGTTATGTCTGTCTCCTTAATCAAAGCCAGGTGAAGGGGGGGGAAAGAGAGAGAGAGAGAGAGATGAAATAAAGAGCCTGGATGCAATTATAGACATATTTCCCCTTCCCTTTTGCTTTTACTTGCTAGGGCGTCTCATTTTCGACGAGATGTGTGCCCTGAGACGGCTGACTCAGCGCGAGATTGGCCCTTCCTTACACAAAACACACTGAAGTGTCAAAGAAGCAAAAAGTAACAATGCGCTTAGACAATTTAATCCACGTACTGTATGTGTGCCAATAGTAATGGGGAAACCTTTGGCATAAGCGCCAGCTGTTTGCACATTAAACATTTGACCGAGCATCACTAACCCTCCATAGTACACACCTATGGTACAAGCCTATGGCTTCTGGGTAAGGAACTTAATATCCATGTTATGTAGCATGGATATTAGTAGCCATTAGAAGTGTTGTTGTCCTGTAGGTTTACCTGCGTCACGTGGTCTACAGCTCTGCAACATCCGTCTCTCACATATTGTGACATGGTAGCGCGGACGATAGCAGGGAAATGGAACTATCCATTTTTGCTCCGCGGTGAATAACTGTTACAGTGAACGCAAAATAACCTATGGTGACCGTAACGCAGATTGGAAATCTGCTCAAGGAAAAAGACACACACACACACACACACACACACACACACACACACACACACACACACACACACACACACACACACA